>JAUKPQ010034445.1:0-35869 GCA_032273045.1 Chloridella minuta | reverse complement strand
GATTTATAGTTATGCTTGAGTGATTATAGCATAATGGTTGCAGAAAAGCAACAGTTTTTTTGTAGAAAAGGTAAAAATAAGACGCTTTTTATTTATCTCTTACAATCTTCTGTCCCTGTAATAGAAATTTTTCTAGTTGTAGTATCGTCATGCCTTTACACATTTCTAATATTTCGCTTGTTTTCAAATATTTTTCAGTATCATCTCGATGCCACATATTTTCCATTACGGTTGTCCATTCTAAATTATTTACTATGTTATTCTTTTTGTTTTTGTCTTTGTGATTAACTACCAATGCTTTGTTTGTGGTTGGGATGAACACTTCTGCTACTAAACGATGTATATAGCTAGTGTATCGTTTTTTGCCATCTGATAAACATACTAACTCATATCCCCAATTGTTAACGCATACTTTTAGTAATTTTACTTTTCCATTTTTTGTAGACCTAATTTTACCGTAATTACTAACTTCATATTTAGGTATTCTTTCAAGTGTTTTCCATTCTTCCATGATGTTTTCCTTATAGTTTTATTTATCTAAATATTTTATTTTATTCCAAATGCTGATATTTTAAAACGCTAAATATACAATAAGGATAAGAATATAGTATGGCAACTACCCCTAAATCACCGCCGTTAACCTCGGGAAAAACCACCCCGGCATCTAGATATACAGTAACAGCAACCTCAACCGCATCCTTAGGGGCTGCACAATCCGCTATTAAACAAGCCACTGGCACCGCACCTCCAAAATCGTTTACGATTGGATCAACGATGAGTGTGTCAAAAAGTTCAACAGCTACCAAATTTGTTCAAGGTTCTACGACAACTCCAGCAGCAAATAAAGCAGTTTCATCATCGGCCCCACCTAAGAATACAGGCACTAGTCAATCTAACACACTTCAGAGCATCTTGGGGATTGCACCGCTAGCGGCGGTTGGTTTATCAGTATATAACAAAGTTTCAAGTGGAGTATCTTTTGGAACTGTAGTTGATAACATATCAAATGCTGTCAGTTCAGTATTTTCTGTAAGTAGTTCACAAAACCCAGTAAACCCAGCAAATACTGCTGCATCTGGATATATTACAATTAGTCCACCGGATCAATTTGCTCCGCCGGCAACACCTGCACCCCCACCAAATACTAATTCAACCAATAATGTAGTGGACCCGGCACAGAGACAACAAACCGCAGCGTTAACTCCATCTACTAATTCAACTAATAATGTACAAGATCCAGCACAAAGGCAACAAGCGGCATTGGATGTTCCATCTACTAATTCAACTAATAATGTACAAGATCCAGCACAGAGACAACAAGCAGCATTGGATGTTCCATCTACTAATTCAACTAATAATGTAGTAGATCCGGCACAAAGGCAACAAGCGGAAGCAGATGTGCCATCTACTAATTCAACTAATAATGTAGTAGATCCGGCACAAAGGCAACAAGCGGAAGCAGATGTCCCATCGACCAATTCAACTAATAATGTAGTAGATCCGGCAGAGACAGCTAGATTAGCTAGACAAAATGAAGAGGTTGCAACCACCGAATCAACCACCGTAACCGACACGACGGCAATTACCCCAGCTAGTGTAGCTGTAGTACCCATACCCGGAGTTCCTGAACTTGACTTTACTCAAGATCCAGTATTGTCGGAAGCAGAACAAAAGGCTCAGGCAGCAAAATTTGCAACCGTAGCGGCCAACGCATTCGTAGTACAAACTGATCAACTAGTTGAATTAAGTGACGGATTTATACAAGTTTTTGAAACGGTACAAAATACTCCTGATGTATGGGATAGTCTAACTGCAAAAGAACAAGCAGATGTAACTAGTGGAATCGCGGAATTTAAAAAAGCAAAAGAAGTTGCAATAGAAACCAAACAGAAATTAATTGATGACATAAACAAGGCTAATGCAGAAAATCCAGATTTGTTCCCTGCATATACACCTAAAACTGTTGATGAAGCAAATGCTGACCTCAGGGCATTTATAAACGAGACTCCTTCCACTAAAAAAGCAATTGAAGAATTTGAAGCAAACCAACTGAAAGAAAAACAAGCCGCTGAAAACCCAGTGCCACAAGTAACTGTTGTAACAACAGAACTTACTGATGCAGAAGCAGAAGCATTGCTGTTTGATCCGCCCCTAGTTGACGATGGTGGTGCAGGAGATGACGAATTAATAGAAAACTTAGAACCTGATGTTCTTACTGACGAACAAATAAATCAAGAACTTGATAACGTTATAGCACAACAACGATTTGAAGATTCATTCGTAGATGATGCAGCCGGAGTAGATGATGCAGTAGCACAACAACAATTTGAAGATTCATTTGTAGATGATGCAACCGGAGTAGATGATGCAGTAGAAAGACAAAGACAACTTGAAGATGGTTCGTTAGAATTTGCTGGCATAGATGAACAAATAGCCAACAATGAAAACGGTTTACAAGAACCTCCCCTATTGTCGGATGAAGAAATAGATGCAGAGATAGCACGAGCGCAAGCAGAAAACATAGAGAATCAAGACCCTAGAGAGATTAGTGATGAGGAAGCAGAATCACTTATCCGAGCATCTACTGCGGAAGAAATAGAATCAGAAGATCCAAATGAAGGTGGTTCGGATTCTAATAAAACGGCATTACGCAATGCTCAAGCCGGACAGACAGAACAAGTTACACAAAAGTTTAAGGCACAAGAAGATTGGCGTGTACGTTTAAGTTTAGCGCCCGGAGCCGATTATTTATATAAAGTTGGTCAAGGACAAGCTGGTATACTTAACCCGTTACAGGCTACTGAAGGAGTTATCTTTCCCTATACTCCTGCCATATCAGTGGTGTATAGTGCGGGATATGAAGGCACCGATATAACACATACCAATTATAAATTTTTCTCATATAAGAATAGTGCAGTTGATAGTGTAACTATAACGGCTGACTTCACAGCACAAGACACAGCAGAAGCACAATATTTGTTAGCTGTAATACATTTCTTTAGATCAGTTACTAAAATGTTTTATGGTAAAGATCCAGGTCCCGGACCTGGTGTCCCCCCGCCAATGTGTTATCTAAGTGGGTTAGGTACATTTCAATTTGATTGGCATCCATTAGTGATTACTAATTTTACTTACTCATTGCCCGTTGACGTAGATTACATTCGTGCGATGGATACATCTAGTAGACCAGGGGTGAATACAGGGTCAGGTCAACCTAAAGGTAAGCCAGGGGAAAACTTAATGGCGCAACGTATGGCCGGATCGAACATACAATCAGGTGCTTTGGCTGCTCCCCCAAAATTTAAAAATGATTCAGGTGTTAAAGATGCCGTAACTTATGTTCCTACAAAAATGCAAATAACTATAACAGCGAACCCAATTGTATCTAGAAATGATATAAGCAATAACTTTAGCCTTAAGGAATATGCAACTGGTTCATTATTGAGAGGCTCACAACGAAACTCAGGAGGATTCTGGTAATGGCAACTACAAACATGTATCCAGCAACTAGTCCGTATTATAATACAGACATATACAATAGCAATTTTTTAGATGTGATGGTTAATCGTCCCGTCCCGATGGAACCATCTGATATATATTGGGAAATAACACCTGTATATGAATATCGTCCAGACTTACTCGCATATGACTTATATAGTGATAGCAGATTGTGGTGGGTATTTGCACAACGAAATCCAAATAGATTAAAAGATCCTTATTTTGATTTTGCAACGGGTGTGGGTATATATTTGCCTAAATTAAATATGTTGAAACAAGTATTAGGTATATAAGATGGCTGATAATTTGAATTCTACTGAAGACCGAATAATACAACTATCGGGACTGATTGAAGACCTGTATACTGATTACAATAAACAAATTCAAGATTTAATAACTAAATTAAATGAAGTTGATGTTAATGATCCAGACGCATTAGATCAAATACAGGCAATTAGAGTAGAGTATAGAACAGCACGCGGCGCATTCAACAGGGCAGTAGGTCCACTGCTTGCAGAAATAACATCTCTCAATGCAACCTTGACCCCCGAAGAGCAAGCCAAAGTAGCTAGCTATGTACAAGCAGCAAAAGATGCTACCACTACTAAGTTTGATAAGACAAATACAGATTTTAATAATACAAGAGAGAATGTTAAAACAGAAGCTGAAGAAGCGGCAGCAAAGAAAAATGAAGAAGTAGTAGAAAGCGCAGCACAAACTGAAGAACAAACAGACCAACAAAATAAAGAATATGAAGCCTCTGGCGGGGATGATGATGATCAGGGCGGAACGTCAGAAGATCAAACTGATAACACAGTTACTGATACTCAGTATAGCGAAACTGACCCAAGAGTAACTCCAGGTACGCCTCCCCCTCCTCCGGGCACCCCAACTACGGTTGCAGGAAAATCAGACACGCCTGCTGCTGCAAAAACAAATCCAAAACCCAGATTACGCAAAAATCCTTTAGGGGATTTAAGTAGCTACACATACCAAGTAACTCTTTATATGATAACTCCGGATGCATATAATGCATTCGTAATGTCTGGAAGAAAAGATATAAATGCATTTCAAAAATCATTAGATTCCGCTAATCAAAGAATAGCAGAAGATAATGCAAACATAGCAACTAGCAACAGTTCACCAACTGCATCAATGGGTAGCCCACCTGCATCATCAACTCCAAAATCTACCGTTACGGGTGGAGGAGTATATGTAATTGCTCAAAGCGGCGGAGTAGGTGCATCACAAAAAAGAGCACCGGGATTTGAAAAAGATTTTTATATAGATGATTTAAAAATCTCACAGGCTATTAATGCAAAAAGTACATTAACTAATGTTAATACTACTAAGATGAGTTTCACTATTACTGAACCATATGGATTTTCTTTCTTAACAAAATTAAAACAAGCCTCTGACGAATTGATGAAAGTTTGCAAAGTAAAAGGATATAGTGATTTAAAAAATGCATCGAGACAGTTTTTTGTACTTGGCATTCAATTTTTAGGATATGATAAAGACGGTAAGTTAGTAGATTCAAAAAATGTACCCTCTGCAGAGGGAGATCCTACTGCAAATGCGTATGGATTATTTCAACGATATTATGATATTTTCCTCACTAAAGTTAATTTTAGGATAGACGGAAGAATTGTTGTTTATAGTATTGAAGCAGTAAATGTTGCACAATCACCATTTGGAACTAAACGCGGGATAGTACCTTCTAGTTTAACTGTAATAGGTAACACAGTAGCTGACGCATTGATGGGGGCAGAAGTAATTGGCGCCGGCGTAACAAGAAACAATTCAAACCCCAATGCAGATAGAATGGGGCAAGCTGCGGCTGGACCAAATACAGGTAATAAAATAGGATTACTTACTGCACTAAATGCAGCAGAAGAATCCATGGTGGGAAATGCTATTGAAATAGCAAATAAATGGGATGTAAAATTTATTGGTGGAGCAGAAGAATTAATTGAAAAAGCAAGAATAGTTACTCCAAACGACTTGAATAAACATAGATGGGGTAGAAATCCTGTTGTAACTAATACAAAAGAATCAAATGACGGCACTTCAACAAAGGTTAGTACCCCCGACCCTGATTCAAGAACCATCGCAATTCAAAATGGTACAATGATTATACAAGCAATTGATACTATCATTAAACAAAGTTCTTTTATGGAATCTGCATTAACAGTAGTAAATGTAGCTAATGAGGAACTTAAAATAAATCCAAATTCAGATCCTAGAACAGTTAAGTGGTATAATATTAGTGCCGAGGTTGAAATATTGGGGTGGGATACTAAAGTAGGTGATTTTGCTTATAAAACAACTTATATAATTCAACCTTACGAAACCCCAGTTGTGCTTAGTACATATATCAAAAATACTTCTCCATACTATGGGCCGCATAAACGATATGAGTATTGGTATACCGGACAGAATAGTGAAATTATTAAATACGACCAATCAATGGACAATACTTTCTTTACGGTAACACTGGCTCCAACTGGTAAAGATGGGTCACAGGGAGGAAACACAGATGTGGCTACTAAAGTTCAACCGTCAATGGCACCAAAACAAGGTGGAGAAGCAGGTGGAGAAAGTTTAGAAGCACAAAATAATTATATTACAAACTTATATGATCCGGCATCATTTGCTACTGCTAAGATAACAATCGTAGGTGACCCTGATTATTTAATGCAAACTTCCGCATCAACTATAGCATCGGTATACAGTAAATTTAATGGCATTGATGGATTTACTATAAATCCAAATGGCGGACAAACTTTTATTGAAATAGATTTTAATGAACCAGATGACTACAATACAGATACTGGATTAATGAATATTAATGAAAAAATATTATTTTGGAAATATCCTGACTCAGTGAAAGATTTGATTAAGGGAATTGCATATATGGTTATAGATGTTACTAGTACTTTTAGTAAAGGTAAATTTGAGCAACTTCTTTCTTGTGTTATAGCTACATTTAATTCTACAAATAAAACGCCGGAGGCGACTCGACCAGGTGGTGGCACAGGCAAACCAGGTGAAAGTGAAATGGCACATAATGCATCACTTCCTCCAACTACTAGTATTAATTCCGCCGGCGATACTACAAACGAATCAAATGCGGAAACTAATAGACAGGCTAACCGAAATGCTAATGCTACTAATATTTTATACACAGATGAATCTCAAGCTGAAACAAATAGATTAAATAGAAGTTCTAATGCAAGTGTGCCTACAGTTGAAGATGGAGTAGGAGTCTCCCCGCTTACCCCGTATACATCATTAGCATCAACTTCTGCATTTTTAGACCCGGCTCAAAGGGCACAATTAGCATCAACTAACTCTGTGGGAAGTATTAACAACGTAATGGATCCAAGTCAAAGAATTGTGGCAAATCAAACTATAACTGTCGCAACAAAAACTGGACAGGTGCAAGATGATGAAGCAGGTCCTTAAGGATAATAACTAATTTAAAGATATGGCAAACGATAATTTTAAACCAAAAGGTCAAGCAAAAAACTTTAAGAACGACAGCGGCGGCGGTGTTGTTCGTAATAGCCCCATCATTGGTGTCGTAAAGAACAATATTGATCCTAACCACAGTGGTAGAATTGATGTGTACATTGCAGACTTTGGGGCACGTGACCCTAACAATAGTAAGAACTGGACAACAGTGGGTTATATGAGCCCGTTCTTTGGCAGTACTCTTCCCAGTGGTCCCAAGGGCGAAAAAGATTATGGAAGCTATTCACAAAACCCAAGTTCTTATGGCATGTGGTTTAGTCCACCTGACATTGGTAGTAAAGTAGTTTGTATATTCATTAACGGTGACGTAAACTATGGATACTACATAGGTAGTATCATGGACGCAGAATTATTACAAATGGTTCCTGCTATTGGAACTAATACAAAAAATAGTTCGGTAATATTGAACGGCGGTGAGGCAAAAAGTTATGGTGGTTCAACACAATTACCAGTTACTAATATAAACACAAATAATTCTAAAATTACAAATACTGCGGGATTCTTAAATGCACCAAAGCCGGTTCATAGTTATTCAGCATCTATATATTTTCAACAAGGGTTACTCAGAGACCCAGTTCGTGGTCCTGTAACAAGTAGTGCATTGCGTGAATCACCGTCTAGAGTTGGATGGGGAGTTAGTACTCCTGGCAGACCAATTTATCAAGGTGGATTTACAGATGAAACTATTACTAAACAAAAAGGAACAGAAAATACCGATGCCTTAAAGGTTATTGCACGTAGATCCGGTCATACATTAGTAATGGATGACGGAAGTGTAACTGGCAAAGATCAATTCATTAGACTACGAACAGCACTTGGACATCAAATATTAATGAGTGATGATGGACAAACATTGTTCATTATTCATAGTAACGGACAAAGTTATATAGAATTAGGTAAAGAGGGTACAATTGATATGTACTCTACTAATAGCGTAAACATTAGAACACAGGGTGATTTAAATTTACATGCCGATAATAATATAAACATCAATGCTAAAAAAGATTTAAACATTGCTGCTGATAATATTAAAATAAATTCCACTAATAATTATGATGTAAGAGTTGGAAAAAACTATAGTGGTTACACAATGGGCAAGTATACTGTTAAAGTTAATGGATCAATGAGTATGGCTACTGCCGGTGAAGGATCTTATGCTGCCGGTCAACTAATGTATATTAATGGAGAAAAGATTAATCTAAATACAGGGGCCACTTCTAATCCCCCGGCCGAAGTACCACTGATTCCACAAGTTGCACATACTGATACATTGGGTGATAAGACTAAGGGATATGCAGCAGCACCGGGATTATTATTATCGATTGTAAGCAGAGCACCTGCACATGCACCATGGGCAAGTGCAGGACAAGGGGTAGATGTTAAAGTATCAACTAGTGCTAGTGCAGCATTGCCAGCTTCCCCATCAGCAGCTACTACAGCAGCAAGTAATGCAGCCTCAACAACTCCTGCGCCAAATCCGGTAAGTTCTGCATCATTATCAACTGTTCCTGCATCGGGATCGGCAAGTAAAGCACTGACACCGGCCGCAACATCTGGGTTAGTGGGGGCAGCAGCAAGTCAAGCAGCAGGCACCGCAGTAGAAGCAGTAAACACTGGTACTAGTGTTATAACTGACGCCGCTGGAAAAGTGAATGCAGCAGTTGGTACATTTGCCATGACTCCTCAGCAAATGGAAGCGGCTGTGTTGAAACCTGGCGCAGCAGCATTAGTTACGGGATTAGTACAGGGTGGTGCTAGTGTAGAGTCAGCGATGACCAGTAATTTGTTTAAAGGTACTCCAGGTGCAGAAAACTTAACAGCTTTTGCTAACGACCTCAAGGCACAAGTTAGTGCTAAAGTTGTAAGTATACAAGGAGCACAAACTGCATTGACTAATATTGGAGCAATGACCGGTAACGAATCATCGGGTAGTGTGGCAGGTTTGATATCAGCCGCATCACAAGTTGGGGTTGGTCCTGCTACTGATTTCATAAAGAATTCTGTAGGAACTGCGGCCGACATAGCCGGAAATGCTAATAAAATTTCAGCAGTAGGTGATGCAGTATCAGGCGCTATTACAGCTGGAAGTTTAGCTACAGATTTAGCAACAAAAGTTGGCGGCGGATTAAATTCCATAACTGCTGGAGTTGAGGGTATGGTAGATAAACTAGCCTCTGATGCAGGAAGTTTACTTGATAAAGCAAAAGGAGTTGCAGGTGCCGCGTTCTCTGCTATTACATTATCATATAAAGATTTCACCCCCGGGGTACCTCAAAATCTAGCATCAATAGCAGAGAAAAGCGCAGCCGGCGCATCAGGATTAGGTGATATTGCTGATGCCGCTAAAGGAGTTACTGATTTAACGGGCTCGGCTACAGCAGGTGGTAGTTCATTGGTTGATAGCATTGGTAGTGCAGTAGCAGGCGGCGCAAGTGCGCTTGGAAATGCAATAACCGGAGCTACTGGTAAAGTAGGTGACGCTATTGCAGGTACTGCTGCCGCATTCATTGGTACTGCTGCTAGCGTAGCAGGTGGAGTTAGTAATATAGCATCAAATGTAGTCAAGTCGGCAACTAGTGCATTAGGGCTTAATGGATCTTCTGCTATCGCCAGTGGTGTAAGTAGTTTAGCAGGTGGACAAAACGCTATTGGAGCAATAACAAATTATACTTCTAAAGGTTCTAATATTGTTCCGGGAGTTGAAGGAATTGGCGCAATGGCAAAAACATTGTCAACAGCCGCTCAGAATGGATTGAATTCTAAGGACGTAGTAAGTAGTACAATTTCTTCATTAACAGCTAGCGGCAATGCTAGCGACTTGATTAGTAAAGCAGCCAGCGGGGAAAGTACATTAGCTAGCGCATTAGCAGCAGGAAAAAATAAACTATCTGATCTTGCTAGCGCAGGGTTACCGCCCGGACTTGCTGCTAAATTAGCAGCAAATATGAATGCACTTAATAAGTCTGGGTCTGAACCTATTATGATGCCAGCTATTGGTGAAGGAACAGTAGATAGAACTGAAATAACTGCTTCAATTGGTGCAGTATTGGGAGATAAAAAAATAACCATGCCAAACTTTTCTGGTGAAATTTCGGCCGCTGTAACTGCGCAGGGTGATGCTATTAACGCAGTTTTGGCTCAAGTTGATTCTCTACGAAAACAACGTGATGATCAATATGCAGCCTATGCAACTGCTAGAGATGCATTAGCTGCTGCAAATGATAATTTGCCTGAAGGTGATCCAGCGATTTTTGCAGCAAAAGCCACTGCTGCGGTTGAATATGATAAATTAACAGCACTCTCTACACAAATATCTGATTTGATAACCAGCGCCTAAACATAAATACATTATGCCAACATATATCGGTTATAGTTCAATTAACGCAGGTAAACCAAGATCCACTAACCTTCCCTTTGGTACAGGGGGCGGGGTAGGATCAATGGTTGCACCCGTCATAGTTGGAAATAAGTTTCAATTAGTAGATACCCCGCTTGTTGTACAGGATTTAATCAATGCACTAAACATTCAAAAGGGACAGAAAGTAGGAAATCCTGGCTACGGAACTACACTTTGGACCTTTGTCTTTGAACCAAATACCCCGGATACTCAATTTCAAATTGAAAGTGAGATACGTAGAGTTGCTAGTCAGGACCCTAGATTAATATTAAATTCTGTAAATTCTTATCCGCAAGAGAATGGAATTTTGCTTGAATTAGAAATGGCTATCGCACCATTCAATAATGCTTTTGATTTAAGCGTATTCTTTAATAACTCAACAAATCAAGCAGTTATTCAATAACCCTAAAAAACCGTAGTTCTCAGGTATGATAAATACTTAAAAGAGAATACTTATGGCTACAAGTTCAAGACAATCAGCATTATTCGGGGTAAATGACTGGAAAGCCATTTATCAAACCTTCCAACAGGCAGATTTTAGAAGTTTTGATTATGAAACATTACGCAAGACTTTTATAGATTACTTGCGTATATATTATCCTGAAACTTTTAACGATTATATTGAAAGTTCAGAATTTATTGCCCTACTTGACGTTATAGCATTTATGGGACAGGGTCTTGCCTTCCGTAATGACTTGAATGCCCGCGAAAACTTCATGGACACTGCTGAACGTAGAGACAGCGTTATCAAATTAGCTAATCTAGTAAGCTATACGCCTAAAAGAAATCTAACTTCTCAAGGTTACTTGAAAGTTACAAGTATCAAAACTACTCAAAATATTACTGACTTGAATGGGTTCAATTTAAGCAATACCCCGATCTTATGGAATGACCCTGCAAATTCATATTGGTTAGAACAATATAACACCATTATTAATGCTGCTTTAGTAAACACACAACGAGTTGGTGTGCCGGGTAATTCAGCACAGATTCTTGGAGTTAAGACAGACGAATATACTATACAAATTCCTGCAGGTAGTTTACCTGTTATCCCGTTCTCAAACAATGTTAATGGAATGAATATGAATTTTGAATTATGTAGTGTGACTACAGTTGGTGAAGATTATGTTTATGAATTGCCACCTGCACCCACCAACAGATTCAATATGCTATATCGCAATGACAAGCTAGGGTATGGTAGTCCAAATACTGGATTCTTCTTTTACTTCAAACAAGGTTCACTAACAAACTTTGACTTTGTTTTACAAAATCAAATCTCTAATCAAGTAGTTGACATTGATATTCAAGGTGTCAACAATACTGATACCTGGTTATATCAAGTAAGTCAAACAAATGGTTTATACGGGGTATGGCAAAAAGTAGAAAACGTATATGCAAATGCCTATCTACAAACAGAATCTAGTGCTAAAAAAATATTCTCAGTTGGTAGTAGATTTAATGACCAAGTAAGTTATGTATTTGGTGATGGCGTATTCAGTGAAATACCAGTTGGTAACTTTAGAGCATATGTTCGTGCAGGCAATGCATTAACATATACTATCGATCCAACGCAAATGCAAGGCATTAGCGTTAATATTAATTATGTAAGTAGAGTTGGACGTGTTGAAACATTAACACTTCAGTTAGCATTACAAGTACCTGTGTCAAACGCACAGGTTCGTGAATCATTGGCTAATATTAAACAACGTGCTCCAAGTCGTTACTATACTCAGAATCGTATGGTAAACGGAGAAGATTATAATAACTTCCCATATACTTTATACAGTTCAATTATTAAATCAAAAGCTATTAACCGTAGTAGCGTTGGTATAAGTAAAAACTTAGATTTGTTAGACCCAACTGGAAAATATTCCAGCACTAACAGTTTTGCAAATGACGGCGGAATATATTTAAATACTACCGAAGGCAATGCATTATTGGTAATTAATAGCACCAGTGATATTATTACATTCTTAACTGGAACACTAACTTCTATATTACAAGATAATCGTTCTTTACAATACTATCTACAAAATTACACAAGATATAATATTAATACCGCTTCGGGTGATGGTACTACTTATTGGCAAACCAAAACAGTTAATGCTAATAGCATGACTGGATATTTTTATAATTTTGTCAACGGTGGTGAAAATCCAATACCAGTGGGAACATATTCAACATACAATGCAAAGTATATAACCAAGGGTGCAATGTTAAAATTTACAGCGCCAACTGGTTATTATTTTGATGTTAACAATAGATTAGTAAACGGCGTTGCTAGCCCATCAGATGCTACATACATTTGGACTACGGTTTTAAATGTTGTAGGCGACGGCTATAATAATGGTGCAGGTGGATTTGCAAATGGTACAGGACCAATAACATTAAATGCTTATATACCCACTGGTGCAATTTTATCTGTTGTTATCCCTTCGTTTAGCAATACTTTGCCAAACGCAATAATTAATGAATGTTTAACTCGCATCGAATTACAACAAGATTTCTCATTAGTTTTTAACAACTCACTAACTATCGCACAAAATAGATGGAGTGTTGAAGCATATAATGCAAATAATTATTTTGTTAATTTTAATAGTGTAGGATACAATAGATATACTGTAACATATCGTTCATTGATTTATTATTTTGGTAGTGTAGCAGATACTAGATTTACTTTTGAATCAGGTAAATTGGTTTATGATCCGTTTACAGGAAAAATCCTACAAGATTATGTAAATGTATTAGCAACAAATACTCAACCAAGTTCTAACTATCCATTAAATAAAGCCATTTCTGCTAGTATTATTGGACAAACTGTTCAATCAGATGGATATATAAATGATTTTGAAGTAGAAGTTGCTAGTATTGATACTAACGATAGAAGTATTGTTCAGAATCCAGATTTCTTTAATGAAGTTACTGGGTATGTAACCGGCAATACTAATATTGGTATCTATGCGTTCTTTGAAGAAATACAAGATGCTATCAATTTAACTAGTTACCAATTAATACCTTCCACTGATGTAGTATATCAATATCCAACCAAAACACAAATTGAAGTTGTAAAATATGAATATCCTGTGGGACAATTGTTCTATGCTTACACCGATAATGTGTTTTATATAACTGTACAAGATCCTACTATTGTTACTCCATACTATACTTTAGTTGAACAAACACAATATAGCATGAAGCCAGGTCGTCAAGGATTACAATTCCAATATCGACATAACAGTAATAATACTACTCGTATTGATCCGGCAACAACAAATATTATTGACTTGTATGTAGTTACTCAGGCATATTATACGCAGTATCAAAATTGGATACAAGACAGTACTGATACTGTACCTATGCCAATTAAACCAACTATAAATGAATTAAGTCAAAGTTATCCTAGAATACAAGATTATAAAATGTTAAGTGATAGTGCTATTTTAAATAGTGTTGTGTTTAAACCGTTGTTTGGACCTAAAGCTGCGGCTGCTCTAAGAGGTACTATTAAAGTTATCAAGAATTCTAATACAAACGCTAGCGATAGTGAAATTCGTAGTGCTGTATTAGCATCTATGGATAATTATTTTAACATTAACAATTGGAATTTTGGTGATACCTTTTATTTCAGTGAATTGAGTGCATATATTCACAATCAAATAGGAGAATACGTTAGTTCTTGCGTATTAGTTCCGAATGACCCTACCATGGCATTTGGTGATTTGTATGAAATTAAATGTTTACCATATGAGATATTTGTAAATGCTGCAACAGCCAATGATGTAATTGTTATTGCAGCACTTACACCCGCCGAATTACAGATAGCATAAGTAATATATAACCATAAAGAATTTTAAAGATGGCAACAAGAATTAGAACATTAAATTTCTTACCAGAGATATTTAAAACCGAAACCAATGCTCAGTTTTTAGCAGCAACGCTAGATCAGTTAGTAGCACAACCCAATACTAAAAAGATAGAGGGTTATATTGGCAGTAAATTTGGATACGGTATTAATGCTAATGATTATTATGTTACTGAACCAACAAAAATAAGAACAGATTATCAATTAGATCCGGGTGTTGCTTTCCTAAAAGAAAATGATACTACCGCTACAGACTTCATCAGTTATCCAGGGATAATTGATGCATTAAAACTTGAAGGATCGTTAACTGATAATAACAATAGATTATTCAATAGTCAATTCTATTCATGGGATTCATTTACTAATTTAGATAAGATTATTAACTTTAACCAATATTATTGGTTACCAACTGGGCCTGAGCGTGTAGTTGTTGCTACTGATATTGTATACAATGCAGCAGCATATGTAGTTCAAAGTTTACCAAATGAATATTTAATATCTTCAGAAACTCTTACTACTCCTAGTTCTAATCCATCACTAACATTACTAAGAGGTGGCACATATACATTTACTGTTAACCAGAGTACTCAATTTTGGATTCAAGGTGAACCGGGTGTTACTGGATATAGCCCAACACAACATAACGTACAAACTCGTGACGTATACGGGGTTGATAACAATGGTGCTGAAAATGGCATAGTAACTTTTACGGTACCACAAAAAGATGCACTTAATGAATATAATTTCCCAGCTGGACCCACTATTGGGGTGGTATCTACATTACCATTCAGTCAAGTTAACGGAGCATTAGTAAATGATATTGGTGGAATTGACGGAGTAACCGCACTAAACGGATTAACCGTGATGTTTTACAATACCGGTGAGCCCGATGAAGTAGCGTATGTAAATCAATTTTATGATCAAACTACGTATGATGAAGATGGTGGAGTAGCTTATGACGCCTCAGTTGATTATCCGGGTTCATCAATATTTAATTACAATTATGAAGGTGGATATTACACTACTGTAAATCAAAATTTTTATACTATAACATTATTAGGTGATCAATCTAATCCACAAATTCAATTGACTCCGTCTGGCCCTATACCAAATAGCCAAACGATCATCCCACTATTTGGGGATGAATATTCTAATAGAGGTTTCTATAGAAACTCAATTGGAACTATATCTCTAATACCTTATAATAGTGCTATCCTAGATAGATTGTATTATCAAGACGGCTCCAACCCAAACAAAGTTGGTATATTAAAGATTGTAGATAGTAATGTCACTAATACGTTAAACATATTAACACAAATTTTAGGCAAGAAAAGTTATACTGCGCCAAATGGGGTCGTGTTTACTAATGGATTAAAAGTTTTATTCCAGGGTGATATATACCCAGAAAGTTATGGCAATCAAGAATATTATGTTGAGGGAGTAGGCACTGCCATTGAATTAATTCCAGTAACTACTTTAGTTACGCCGGGTTTATTCTCAGAAGGCACATACATTCCTTACGATACATTAGCATATGATGTTGGGAATTATGATTCAAGTTTGAATATCCCAGTTGAGCAAGATTATATAACTATTTCTAGAAATGCAATTAACAAAAATGCTTGGTCAAGAAGTAATCGCTGGTTTCATATTGACGTAATTACTGCTACTGCGGATTATAATAATAATCCAGCTTTGGTTACACAATTGGCTACTTTGAATAACAAAGCAAAGCGCCCTATCATAGAGTTTTATCCTAACTTAAGGTTATTTGATTCAGGTGTATATGGCAAGGCTCCAATTGATTTTATAGATGCTCGCACATCCGATGCGTTTAGTCAAGTAGCAGGTCAAGTTGATTATTATCCTGACGTTGCTGGTTACACTAATTACGATGCAACTATTGCACCTGTGACGGGTGCAATTACCACTAAAACTGCATCGGCAACCACTGCTATTTCAAATGAAATAACGTTAAACAATACCACTGGTGTTCATATTAATGATACTATTGTATTTGGCGGAACCGTATTTGGTGGAATTGTTTCTGGAACAACTTACTACATTACTAATGTTGTTGGGAATAACATTACAATATCAACTGAGAAGTTAGGAACCAATATTTCACTAACAACTAGTAGTGGATCAATGACTACTAGCATATATCCATACAGCACAACAATTACAATTCCTACTGAGGATGTGTCTGGTATATTTGAAGTTGGTCAATATATATCTGATTCTACAAATTTATTACCAACAATTACCTTTATTACTGATGTAACTACAGTTGGAACAGATACGATTATTACAGTCTCTTGGGATAAAACAAATGCAACTATTTCAGCAACTTCCGTCGCATCAGTAGTAACGGCTGACACTCCATTATCTAATTATGCATTATTTGATGGGTCAAGAGTAGTTTTTGCAGCAGATTCTAATTTAGAAGTTAGAAACAAAATATATGTTTCACATTTTTCTACAATTACAGGTTCTTCAACACCAATTATTACTCTAACTGAAGCCGACGACGGTGCTGTATTAGCAGATGAACAAACCGCAGTATATCGTGGATATAACTATAGAGGTAAAGATTTTTACTTCAACGGGTTTGAATGGACTGCGGGTCAACAAAAAACTAACGTAAATCAACCGCCAAAGTTTGATGTATTTGATAGTAATAATATAAGTTTTGGCAATCCGGATTATTATTTTAGTACTTCATTTACAGGATGCACTTTGTTTGCATATGGCATTGGTACAGGTGCAAATGATTCTGTCTTGGGATTTCCAGTACGTTATAGTTCAGTTGATAATGTTGGTGATATAAGTTTTGATGTTACATTGAATAGTCAAACTTTTAACTATGTAGATGGCACAACTCCTATAACCGAAAGTGTTAGTACAGGGTATATACTTAATTATATTACTAGAACAGATTATGTAAGAGAATTAGGATGGCAAACTGCGGTTTCACCAAGCGTACAATATCAAATATTTGAATTTGATTGGGTCATATTAAATCCAACTAATGATTTTGTTTGTGATATTCCTGCAAGGTATAGCTTAACTAATAATTGGCCACTCGTTCAAGTATATATTAATAATACATATTTGGCGCCTACTGATTATTCTTTTGTTACAACCGACACTACAACTACAGTAACTATTCCAGATGTATCTGCGGTAGATACTGTTGTGCAAATTTTAATATTAAGTGATGAAGTAAGTGCAACCGCATATTATGAAACCCCAATTAATTTAAATAATAATCCATTTAATGCAGATATTACTACAGCCAACATAGGTGATATTCGCGGTCAATATCAAAGTATTTTCTTTAATAATCCTGATACAACGGGAGAAGTATTTGGTCCTAACAATTATCGTGATTTAGGTAATTTAGTTCCATGGGGAAATAGAATTATTCAGAATAGTGCTTCATTAGTATTGCCAGGTACATTCTTGCGTAAACAAAATCATAATTTGTTTAATTCAATATTATACAACAGCAGACAGTATATTACTTTTAAAAATCTATTAATAGATACCGTTAATAATACTGATTATAATTATTATATGACTGCTTCAGTTATGCTTGATGACGCATTAGATAAAATGAATGCTCCGCGTACTGATAGTGATTCATTCTTCTGGAGTGACATGTTGCCACAAAAGGCACCATACATCACCAATACTTATAGTTTTGCAAATTCTTTAGACGTTAGCATCTATCCATTAAGTAGAATTTATGATTATGCTGCTGCAAATTATTATGGAGTATTAGTATATTTGATTCGTGACGGTGTTCAGACTCAATTAATTAAAGGGGTTGATTACACTATAAGTTCTGACGCCCCAACATTAACTGTAACCAAAGATTTGTTACAAAATGATCAAATTATCATTAATGAATATAATCAAACCTATGGAAGTTTTGCACCAAATACTCCAACTAAACTAGGACTATATCCTGCAACTATCCCTAACGTAACTTTAGACACCGAATATTTTATACCTACATATTTTATAGTTGGGCATGACGGGTCATATAATAAATTGTATGGAGAATACGATCCTGCTACAAATACATTAACTGACTTTAGAGATCAAGTATTACTTGAGTATGAAACTCGTGTTTATAATAATTTAAAACTAAGCAATACTATTCCAGTACAAGAATATGAAGTACTGCCCGGTTTCTTTAGAAACACTGGATATTCATATGCAGAATTCTTACAAATTTATAGCGAATCATTTTTAAATTGGGTTGGGCAGAACAGAGTTAATTATCAAACACAAGTATACAATTCAAATGGACAATATACTTATAATTATACCAACAGTGGAAATAGAATAAACAACGAACCAATTGAACAGGGTTATTTTAGAGGGTTGTATATATTCTATTATGATACAAGCACTCCAAATGTTACCCCATGGGAAATGATAGGTTATGCTAATCAACCTGATTGGTGGGAAACACGTTATGGCCCAGCACCATATACAAGTGATAACTTAGTATTGTGGGGAGATTTAGCAGCAGGTGAAGATTGGGGAACCATTGATCCAATCACCGGACGCGGTGTAGTGTTACCTAGATTTGTTCGTAATGGGTTATTAGATGTATTGCCGGTTGATAGTAATGGTGATTTAGTTTCTCCATTAGTTGCTATCGTTGGTAATTACGATGATAATACTTTCAGAAATAATTGGCAAGTGGGTGATGTGGGTCCAACTGAATTTAGCTATCGCAGAAGTAGTTCATGGCCGTTTGATTTGATGCGTATATTAGCATTAACTAAGCCAGCTGAATTCTTCAACTTGGGTGTAAATGTTGACACCTACAAATACAATACTGAATTTAATCAATATCTAGTAAATGATAGAAGCCACTTGGTGGTTGCTGATATACCAATATATGGTTCAGGTACGCCTGCAACTAGTTATATCAATTGGATTGTAGACTTTGAAAAACAAGTCGGTGTAGATGCTACTACAAACATAACTACATTACTAGACAATTTAGATGTTCGTTTAATATATCGTTTAGCTGGATTTAGTGATAAAAACTTATTGAAGTTTTACGTTGAAAAAAGTTCAGCAAACAGCAACAATAGTTCATTACTAATTCCTGACGAAAGCTATAGTGTTTTATTATACGATAATCAATCATTTGATAGAATCGTGTATAGTGGAGTTGTAGTGCAGATTGCAACAATAGATAATGATCCTGCAAAAGGAACATGTTTTAAAGTATTTGGTAATTCACAAACTAATGCGTATTTTAAAACAGCAGTGCCTAGCTACGGCGGAAAAACTGAAAAAATCACGGTCGAGGGCGTTAGCGTAAGCATTGCTGCTACTTATAGCAATACTACACAGGTAGTTCCTTACGGCACTACATTCTTTACAGTACAAGAACTTTCACAATTCTTAGCTAGCTATGGAAAATATTTAGAAAATCAAGGTGTTAAGTTTGATGAAATAGAAAACGGCGTCCCAGTTAACTGGTCACAAATGATTGCTGAATTCTTATATTGGTCACAAATGGGATGGGAAGTTGGAAGTATTACTACACTAAACCCTGCTGCTAATACGTTTACAATAGATAAAGATAGTTATATAGTTCAGCCATTGACATTTAGACAATTGAATTTTGTATTGAATCAAAACTTGTATCCAATACAAGCAGTTGATTTATCTGTAGAACGCAATGGTACATTATTTTCTGCTCTTCCATTAAATCAAGGTGACACAATTGCGTATGGACAATTTAATATTAGCAATATTGAACACGGAGTTGTGTTTGATAATGTAACATTATTCAATGATATTATCTATAACTTAGTTACTGGATTGCGTCAAAATAGAATTTATGTTCGTGGAACAAAAACTGCCGACTGGAACGGTACAATGGATGCGTATGGATTCATACTCAATCAAGACAATATCGCTGAATGGACCAAAGAAATAAAATATACCAAAGGTTCAATTGTAAAATACAAAAACAAATATTGGACAGCGTTATCAATCATACAAGCAAAAGAATTGTTTGATGAGCGTGATTGGAGAAGAACCGATTATAACGAAATACAAAAGGGATTGTTACCTAATAGTCAAACACGTTCATATGAAAGCACTTTGTATTATGATATAAACAATGCCAACTTGGAAAACGATGCTGACTTATTAAGTTTCAGTTTAATTGGATATCGTCCAAGAGATTACATGGCTTTGGCTGACCTTACTGACATCACACAAATTAATGTTTATCAAAACATGATTAAGGATAAAGGTACACTAAATGCTGCTAGCGCATTTAAAGGTGCAACATTAGCACAGGGCGGTATTGACTATGATCTTTATGAAAATTGGGCAATCAAATCAGGTGAGTTTGGTGGAACATTAAATGATAACTTTATTGAATTCCAATTAAAACAAAGCGAATTAACAGGCAATCCATCTATAGTTGGGTTAACTAATGGAGTACCTAATGCAGGTGTACAACAAGAAGTACCTATATACTCTATCACAAATTACGGCAGACCAATCTCTAATGTTGATGTATTGCCAACAATAGAGCCAACTAGCCCATCTACGTTGTTACCTACAGCAGGTTATGTTAATTTTAACGATGTTAAAATGGCAAGTTACTTCTATTCTGGATTAGCAAGTGCAGTTAACTCTGTTGGAAATATTATCCCAATCAATCAGTACTTTGTGCGTGATTATGTTTGGGTGGCAAATTATCTATCTGAATGGAAAGTATTTACACCAAGCAGTTTAGGATCAATCATCAATGCTAAAAATAATTTAAATAACACAGTTACGATTACTTTTAGTCAGGCACACAATTTAACTCGTTATGAATTATTTGCAATTGTTAACTTTGATGTTAGTGTTAATAATTATTACCTTGTAGCAGCGGTAGTAGATCCATTCAATGTTATTATCAATCTTTCACTAAACCCAAGTATTCGCAATATTACTGGATTGGGCATTGGTTTAAGAATGCAAAATCAACGTGTAGCTACTGCCCCTGAAATTGAAAATTTACCTTTATTAGATAACGAATTTAATAAACTTAAAGTTTGGGTAGACACAAACAATGACGGTAGCTGGGCTGTATTACGCAAGAGTTTAAACTATCAATATAGTAAAGAAATATTGAATGAGAATAGTCAATCATTTGGTAGTGCAGTTGCTTACACTACCTCTATGGGATATTTAATTGGCGACGCAGATGCAGGCGAAGTATATCGCTATAAGTATGATCCTAATACTGATTCATATATATTAAATCAAACTATTAGTCATGGGGCATCTTTTGGTTCTACTATTTCTTACACAGATGATTTGTTTGTTATATCTGAACCAACTGGCGCGAGCAATGTTTATATATATCAATTAATTACTACCTTGTTAGTTAATACCATTGATTTGTATCAGACAATAGCAGCACCCGGTGGTGTGACAAATTGGGGTAGTTCTACCACATTATCAGGGGACAAGAATTGGTTATACATATCTGACATTGACAACAATAGTGTTCATGTTTATCGTAAGTCAACTATTACTGATTTATATGAACCCATGTATATTATTGATGGTGACACGTTAGGCTTAACATCCTCTGGCGATAAGTTTGGATATTCAATTTCTACTGACTATTATGGAGACACAGTGGTCATTGGCGCTCCGTTTAAAAACTATGATGCTGCAACAGAAAATTACGGTTATACATACGTATTTGACAGAACAGTTCAAATGTTTGAGTCACAAGGTACCGGTCAACCATATATTCCGTTACAGTTTCAATTAGCTTGGTCACCGACTACTGATTCACAAACAGCAACAGCAACTGCCGCGTCTACTGATAGAATCACAGTGGGTAGCAGTGCTGGCTTTAATGTAGGTGATCCGGTGGTGTTCTCTGGAACAATCTTATCAGCAGGAGCCCTAGCAGCAAATACAGTATATTATGTATTTGATAAACCAACAGCAACTACGTTTAGAGTAGCTAGAACATTGACTGATTTAACTCCGATTGATTTAGTAACTGATTCAGGTAGTATGGAAGTAACTGTTCAAACTACTCCATTGTTTGTTTCTATTAACGGAACATTAACTGATAATAGTAACTATGCGGTTATAGGGTCAACATTATACATGTACAACGGTAGCACCGCATTAATTAATGCAGGCGATCTAGTTAATGTTAGTGGTATAAATTTTGTACTAGCACAAACATTAGATAATGGTGCATCTCCAAGAGTTGGAGTTGAATTTGGGACAAGCGTAGATACTAACAAATTTGCAAATGAAATTTTAGTAGGTGCACCATTTGAATTAAACAGCAAAAATTATGAAGGCGCGGTACATAGATTCACCAATGGCGGAGAAAGCTATGGTATAATTATTGGAACTGAAGATTGTAATATCACTACCCCTAGAATAATATTATTAAATGGATATAGTGTTACACTACCAGTTGGCAATGCTACTGAAGCAGCAAGGGCAATTAATTTATCAAATACAACTAATATTAGCGCAACTGATATAGATGGCAAATTAATTATTCAATTAATAAACATTGACATAAGCACTCCAAATAATAAACTATCATTAACTGCGGTTAATTCTGCTACATTTGCTGAGATGGGTGTAACTGTCTTTACTGAAACACAAATAGTAACTTGCCCACACCCAACCGGCAGAACACAATTTGGTACAACAATTAAATTTGACAAATCTAATTCCGGCTCATTCATTGCAAGCGCCCCAGTTGGAGTAAGATTTTCTGCTACAACGTTTGATTTTACGGATGACGAATTAGATAACGATACTATATTTGATAACAACGCAACACAATGGATTGATACTTTCCGCAATGCAGGTGCAGTCTATATGTTTGATTACTTATCAACATATAATGAAAGTGTGTCAGCCCCTGGTAAGTTTGTATATGCACAAAGTACAAATGCATATGATTTAGATTATGGTTCACAACCATATTATGGTACTGCGTTAGATTTTAATGAGAATCGTGTAACAGTTGGTACACCTAATTTCTCCCCAACATCTAACGCTAATGATACAAATGGGCAAGTTGTTACTTATGTAAGTTTAAGTAGCGAGCCTGATTGGGCAGTATTTAGAAGTACAAGTGCTATAGTTGATGTTAACAGTTTAGGACCAATACAATTGTTTAGTGCAAGCACTAATCAAACATTAGAAAACTTAGATTACTTTGATCCATGGCAAGGTAAATTGTTGGGGGCAGTACAAGAAAACATTGATGTTATTTCTAATGTTGACCCGGCTGGTTACAATAGCCCTGGCTATACACAGGCTAATTTAGTCTGGGGTGAAGAGAAATTGGGTATGATTTGGTTCAACACTACCAACACTCGCTTTATGAATTATCATCAAAATGATGTTACTTATAACAGTCAATGGTGGGGTAGAGTATTCCCAGGCAGTGATGTTGCAATCTATTCATGGGTTGTAAGCAATGTTCCTCCAGCACAATATATTGGCCCCGGAGTTCCATTTAGTTTAACTAACTATAGTGTTCAGGGCGTTATAAATGCTGAAGGTTTAGTAGTACCAGTCTATTACTTCTGGGCTAGAAATACAAATGTAATTTATCAACGTAGAGGCAAAACTTTAGCCGACACTACATTGCAATTATATATTGCTAACCCACAGGGAACCGGTATTAGTTATTTTGCACCGTTATTACCAAACGTATATGGATTGTATAATTGTTTTGCCTATGTAAATGCGAATGATACAACCTTACATATTGGCTACGCTTCGGGTACAAATGATGATGTAGCACATAATCAATATAGTTTAATTAGAGCAAAGTACGCAGATGACTTCTTGCCTGGCGTACCGGGAACAGGCGCAGCATATCAATATTTAGGTGCAGTAGGAATAACAGAACCAACTGGGTTATATAACAGAATGTTAGATAGCATGTGCGGAGTAGATAATTTTGGAGCAGTAGTTCCTAATCCGCTATTGCCAAAACTAGTACAAACAGGTGTATTGGCTAAGCCAAGACAAGGTTTCTTCTACGACAGATTTGGTGCATTACAGAATTATCTAC
This sequence comes from Chloridella minuta, assembly GCA_032273045.1. Classification (NCBI taxonomy): domain Eukaryota; class Xanthophyceae; order Mischococcales; family Pleurochloridaceae; genus Chloridella; species Chloridella minuta. The sequence continues at coordinate 11,455 of JAUKPQ010034445.1, read as the reverse complement.
AATTTGCTAATGAAGTATTAGCACAGTATCCTATAACAGAAACAAGAAATTCTGCGTTATTATCAAAAACTGGCACATTCTATGACACTAAAAATTATTGGAATTATATTAATTGGTGGGCAACAGGATACAATGATAATACTAAATCATTGGTGCAAGTTCCTATATATGCTGATTTAGCTACATTAACTGTAGCGGCTGGTACAATTGTTACAGTATCAGCAAATAGCGCCGGTAGCAGTGAAACTTATATATACAATACTGATGGAACATGGACTAGAATTGGCCTAACAAATGGTACAATAGAGTTCAGTAGTTACCTTTGGGATTACCCTAGTGCTAAATTAGGGTTTGGTGATAATTTCTTTGACACAAACCTATACGATGAATATCCAAGTGAAGAAACACGTAACATTATTCGTGCATTGAATGAAGAAATTTATACTAATGAATTGTTAATTTACAGAAATGAAAGTTTAATATTATTATTTGAATATATTCAAAGCGAAACTGTTGAGAATCAAAATTACTTGCCATGGTTAAACAAAACATCATTAATGGATGTTACCCATACAATTAGAGAATTGTTACCATTAGAAGTATTCCGCTCAGATAATCAAGATTTCTTGGCCGGATATATCAACGAAATTAAACCTTATCACGTAGTAATTAAAGAATTCTTATTTAAGTATACTAAGACTGATGTGTTTGAAGGTGATATAACTGATTTTGATATACCATCACAATATAACACTAACCTACAACAATTTATATCTCCTGAATTAGTATATGCTAATCCAAGCGGTGATAATCAATATCTACCAACTGACCCGATATGGCAAACTGCTCCATACAGTCAATGGTTTAGCAATTATGGGTTAAGCATTGGGTATAGATTAGAAAACGAAGTAGTAGGGGAAATTAATTATCCTATTACTAAATTAACATCTTATGTTTCATTGGGATCTAACTCACTATATGTTGATAATGTTAATGGATTCCCTGTAACAGGTTCTATAACAATAGGCACCGAAGAAATAGCATATAGTTCATTAGATTTAATAACTAATCAATTACTAGGTTTATCACGCGGAATAAATGGAACAACCACCCAGCAACATATTCCAGGAGAGCAAATATATATTGATTTGCCGGCGGTAGTAGTATTGAATTCGGGTAGAGGATACACAGAGCCGCCAAGAATCACTGCATTCATTGATACGCTCATATATCCAGCTCCTAGAGTAGTTGCACAACTTGAACCTATAATGAGTTTAGATTCAGTTATCGGAGTCAAAGTTTTGAATCCAGGTGAAGGATATGCAGTTTTACCAACAATAAAAATTGATCCTGCATTTACACTTACGTTTGATAGTACCGCAGTTAATATTGATAATAGTACCATTGAATTAGACGCGCCATTGGTACAAACAGGTGATTTAGTTATATACAATTCAGGTACCGGTTCTACTAAAATAGGTGGTCTAGTTGAAGGACAAAAGTATTATGTTGGTGTATTGGAAACAACACCTTCAACTGTAATTGCATTGTATGATACATATTTTACTTTATTAAATGATCATGACCGAGTACCATTGACAAGTCGTGGGTCTGGTACACAGAATCTTAATTCAGGTGCGGTTGCATCATGTATTACAAGTTCTGTGCCAACAAGAGAAAATGCAATAACTTTACGCTATGATAGAACCTCATATACCTCTCAAGTAATTGATTGGGTACCATCTGGTTATTATGGGTCTTTCTATGCTGGATCATATAATGATAGCATAAGAGTTGCATCATCTTCATTGACTTTGCAAAATGCAAGTCCATCTATTGATTCAATATTAGCTAGTGCGCAGGGCGTTGGATTTTCAATATTAGATGTTGCAAATGAACAGACATTAGAGTGGTCATCAAGAACGAGAGACACTATACAAACATATGGTCCTGCCACATCTTACCCTAATGCAATAAGAATTAATCCAAGCACAGGCGGCTCATCCGTAGATGCATTGTTGGGTTCAACATTAGGCTTCTACGTAGGTATGCCAGTTAAATTTATTGGAAGTGGAATTCCTGCAGGTAGTCCGATAGTTTCTTCAACTCCGGACGGTGTCATTCCAGCATCTACTACAATATACTATGTTAAGTCATTAGTTAAATTGCCAAATCCTGATACAAGTCTATTAGAAGATACTGGCTTTACTATCTCTGATACAGTAGATATTAATGGTATACCAGGTTCTACTTTGCCATTGACAACTGCAACAATTGGTGCAGCGGGACTTACATTATATGTAGGTAATCTAACTAATACTGCAATAATGACAGTTAATTATTCTGGCATCAGAACAGCAACTGCAACTACCGAAACATCTAATATTATTAATGTACCAATAAATGCAATTGGACAAGATGGTACAACTGCATTCTATCAAGGACTTCCAATATATTTCACTGGCAATGTATTTGGCGGAGTAATAGAAAATGAAACTTACTATGTAACTACTGTTATTGATTTGCAAAGTTTCACAATGTCTACAACCAATGATCCATTGATCTTAACTGTAACTGCAACTAACGCTAGTGGATATACCATTACATGTGATAGTACATTAGGATTGTCAATAAATGATCCTATTATATTCACCGGAACAACATTTGGAAATATAGTTGCTGGAACAATTTATTATGTAAGAGAGTTGTTCTCTGGCAATTCAACATTCTCTATTTCAGCTTCTGTTAATGGAAGTGCGGTAATTTTAACAACAGATTCAGGTTCTTGTTTAGCTACAAGTCAAGTTGATACTGCAATGTTGAACACATCAACTGGCTCAATGACATTAAATATGGGATTACCAGTAAGTCCGGGACAAGTCAATGGTCAACAATTTACATTGTATAAAACTTCAGGTGAATATACTTCGGTGACCGGCACTGTTTCTAATTTAATTGAAAGAAAGATTTCAGCAACACTAGCAACAGTTAATAGAGTATGTTTAACAACACCAAGTGGTGGAATTAATAATATATATGCTAACATGGAATTTGATGTTGCTAGCAACATTGGTGGGTTAACAACATCAGGTGGGCCATATACAGTAACTGGAACTGGAACAACATCAATAACAGTTACTGCTACATTTGCAGACAATAGATTACGTTGTGCTAACAACAACGTGTTATATTCAGGCATGCCAATCTATTTTAGTGGGACATCATTGGGCGGAGTAGCATTAGATCAAGTATATTATGTATTAGATATTATTGCAGGTACAGATTTTACAATAACTGAAACAGAAGGCAGTATTGTAGAATTTGACACCACTGCTGACAGTGGAAGCAGCATGACTGGCACTGGTGAAGCATACTTGACAGTAGCAGATACATTATCTAGTGCTACTGGATTAGTAACATTAACTCAAACAGTTGGCACTACCCCAACATTTAATGTAAGCTATATATTAGGTGGATATCAAGCCATTGTCGCAACTGCTGGCACTGGTTATGCAGAAACAAATATTATAACTATTTTAGGAACTGCAATAGGCGGAACCACTTCTGCAAATGATTTGTCATTACAAGTATCGGCAGTTAATTCATCGGGCGGAATACTTAGCACTATTGCAAGTGGAACTCCTGCAGGCGCAACAGAACAATATTATGTTAAAGTTTATTCTGAAAATCAATTAGAAATATACGAGAATTCTAATTTAACTGTGCCGGTTAGTGGGTTAAACTTCCCGTATACAGGAATAACAACAACTACAGCTACCATAGCAACAGCATCTAATAATAGATTTACAGTTGGTAGTTCAACTGATTTTAATATAAATGATGCAGTCGTGTTTACTGGCACTGTATTTGGTGGTGTGTCATTGGGCGAAACATATTACATTCTAACTAAGCCAAGTTCAACTACAGTTACTATCTCTACTACAATAGGCGGAACTGTTTTTGATATTACAGTGGATACAACAGGATCAATGACAATGGGTAAAGCAGGCGATTTTGCTCTGTTACCAGAACCATTCTTCTTTGACGCATCTATTGTAAAGTTTAATAATCGTTTATATAAATGTATTATCAGTAATAACGATCAAGACTTTATCTTTGGTAAATGGGAATTGATGCAAGCTGGCAATCTTGAATTAAATGCATTAGATAGAATTATCGGATACTATCAACCTACTGTCAATATGCCAGGTCTAGATTTAACTCAATTAGTAACTGGTATAACATATCCAAACGGAACATATTTAGGTAACCCATTTGCCCCGGCAGATGAATTCACACTTGATACTATATTGACAGATAGACCATTCTATGCTACTGGATTAGATTTGAAAGCAGTAGTTTGGAACGGTGCTACTTACGTAAGTGTAGCAGATACTGCTAACTATTCTTCAATTAACACCAGTGAAAACAGTGAATTATGGGCAATTACTCAATTATCAAATTCAACAATTAATGCCACTAATATGTTGTTTAATGGTGTATATTATGTTATGACCTGTAACAATAGTGCTACTCCTATATTAACAAGTACAGATGGTATCAATTGGACTACAATAACAACATATACCCCGTTGGGATTGACAGCTACTACTATTCCATTGTCATTGAACAGTGTTGCATATCAAACAGGTAGTGGTTATGTTGCTGTAGGAACTAATATTGTTACTTGTGTGGATGTAATAAACTTAGCAACTTGGGTAGAAACTTATAGATTGCCAACTACTATAGAATTCAACAATAGTATTATTGATGTGAGCAATGTACTTAATGGTGTTACCTATGCAAGCACTACAGGCTTTAATGGATTTATTGCAGTAGGGTTGGGACAAAGAATATCAGGTTCTAATCTAGTCAATGTAGCACTAATATACACAAGTGTTGACGGATTTACTTGGAACCAATTAAACTTTACAGATACTGTATATGGATTTAATGCAATTGCAGCAAACGGACAGACAATAGTAGCAGTGGGTGATAATGGTATTATATATACAGGCTTCAACAGTACCACCTGGTTCGCACAGTCATCAGGTGTTGCTTATAATTTAAATGATATTATTTGGGATAGCTATAACAATGTATTTGTTGCTGTTGGTGAAAATGGCACGATATTAACTTCAACAATAGATGGTACAGCCTGGACTATTCAAACATCAGGTACAACTGAGACACTAGAAAGCGTTGTTTGGAACAATGATGATAGTGAATATGTAGTAGTTGGTTTAAACAATACTGTATTGAGAAGTACCGACCTGACCACATGGACATCAACTGCTAATTTTGTAACTCCAGAAGCTGTGTACACCGTACAGGGGGATGCATTTACAGCAGGTTACGGTCCAGAAGAAATGGTACCAGGCATAGTGTCTGATACGATTACGATGATTACTAATACTCGTCCTGGATCAAATTGGGATGAAACTATCTACCAACATGTTGGGTACGGTGTAGTATCGTTAGAGTTAGTACCAACTGCCGGCGATCAAGTTGAATATAGTTTTGCTAATGCAACAATTATACCAACACAAATAAGCGTATTTGTAATAGATTATAGTACTGGATTAAGCACTACTTTGTATGACGGGTTTGATTATTCAGTTGATTGGATTAATAAAGTAGTAACATTAAATAGTCCTATTAATTACATTACTCCAGGCACAGATACATTGCGTATTGATGTATATGAAGTTGGTAACGGAGATCAGTTAGTAAAAGCTAATACAGAAGCTGATCCAATAAGACTAAATTCAACAACTGGTTTCCATGAAATTTATGTTGATGCAAATTATTCTGCTGATATATTTCAAGGATCAGGTATAATTAGACCTACTACTGAGCCATTGACTGCGGTAGCTATATCAACTAACGGAACATCTGATGCTATAACATGTGAAAGTGTTCTTAACTTTATATTAAATGGCCCAATCACGTTTAGTGGAACAGTATTTGGAAATATTGTTGAAGATCAAGTTTACTACGTAAAATCAATAAGTGGTGCAACCAACAGAATCACAGTATCATTAACAGTTAATGGTGAAACTTTTGCGTTATCGGATGCTACTGGTTATATGACTGCTATTATTGGTGTTGGCACTGGTGTAGTTTGGACTCCACCTGCTATGTATCATAATGGATCACCATTGACATTGGGAACAACAAGTATTGTCACCCGTACAAGAGAAAGTACCAATACTATAACAACCAATTCAACTGGAAGTTTAGTTATAAATCAACCCATTGTGTTTAGTAATACAATGTTTGGTGATGTGATTGTACCTCAGCAAGTATATTATGTAAAATCAATATATGACGTTAATGAATTTACTATATCCGAAACACAAGGCGGCGATGTATTAGAATTAACTGATGCGACCGGCGGCGCAATATTCATTACTAATGATTATGCAATTGGCTTGGCAAGCAATGGTATCACCGCATCAATTATGCTTGCGGCAGATTATGATGTTTCTGTAGATTACTTAGCATACGCTTTAATGGGCGAGACATTGCCAATACAATATGGGTACACACTTCCAATTATAGAAACATTTGCAGGAGATGGATCGGCTGCGTCATTCAATTTGACTGGCTATTTGGGAGGATCTAACCCAACCAACGCAATTGTAGAGGTTAATGGAGTAAGACAGAATGATTCCGCATACACAATTAATCCTATTAATAATACAATACTATTTTATAGCCCGCCTGTTAATGGTTCTACAGTTGCAGTAACTACATACAACTTAACCGAGCGCCAGTACTTAAATACACAATATAATATTACTGGATCGGGTGTGGGTACGGCAAGTATTACTATTAGCGACACCACTCATTTAGTAAGTAGTTTTGACCAAGATACCCCAACTGTTGCAACATTTGATGAAGATAGTCCAGCAGTCGTGTTATATGACCAAACATTAAACTATTTAACATTGGCTTCTGGATCAACTAGTAGTTTAATTGTCAATAGTGCTATTGTATTTGAAAATGTAATAGGTGGAATTGTTGCAGGACAAACATATTACATAACAGAAATATTAAACTCTACTGACTTTGTTATATCAACTCAAGTAGGTGGTCTTCCATTAGAAGTTACCACTGACAGTGGAGCAATGACTAGTGTTGTAAACGGGTTAACTGTTTCTAATATTGTCGGAATAGATAATTCTATCACCGCTCCTGTAGCAATTACAGTTTCAGGAACTATAGCAGCAGATGATTCAGTAATTTGTAGCAATACAACTCAATTAACCGTGGGACAAGATATAATATTTAAAGCGGCAATAATTGGAGTTACTGAGGGAATAGTAAACAATTATCAATATCAAATTATTGATTTAGGTACTACTACTAATTCTGAATGGAATGACATAGCATTAACATCCGGTGTTACATACACAGTAGGTAGTACATTCACAGTAGCCGACGCAGCAGCAGCAACGGGAACTGGCACCGTGTTACTTACTAACTTGGGTGGTATCAGCACACTTGGACAAGTTTATTTTGTCAGAGAATTATTAGATATTACTCACTTTACAATAGAAGATCAATATGGAAATATAATTGCACTTACTGATACCTCAGGTAATTCATTATATGCATACAGTGGAGGATTAGTAGCAGTAAGAGTTATTACTGGCATTGACCATGGTTTAACAGAAAATTCATTGATTCGTATTGATGGTGTGGTTGGATCAACACAGTTAAACAATAATACATATTATGCTAGAATAATAAGTAATACTGAATTTGATTTATATACTTACCCATATAATCCTGCTTACGGAGCAACTAATTACCCGGTAACTAATGTATCTTCATACACTTCGGGCGGATATGCATGGTTGGATCAATTGTTTACTATAGCTACTACTGTAACGATTGGCACAAATTCTGCTAATAACAGAATTGCAGTTAATGATGCTACTGGATTAGTTCATGGAACTCCAGTATACTTTACTCAATTTGGATCCGTTCAAAATCAAGATATATTAGGCAACATATTAGCACAGCATGAATATTATGTATACGAAACAACACCAGTCACAAATGCTGATGATTTCGTAGTGGGTTATCAATATGAAATCGTAGAGTTGGGTGACACAGACTGGAATATCGTTGCAGGCACATCAGGAGTTGATTATGTTGTAGAGGATATAATTACAGTTGCTGCTATTGATTCTGGAACTACAGGTGTTGCAAATAGTTTACAAGAATTTACTATAAGTGAAACTCGTTATCCAGATGAAGCAGAAGTGGTACTAGCGACCGCAACTGGTGTGGCAAATGTTTCTCAATTCCAACAAATCAATGTAGATAGATTATGGGTAACTGTAAATGGATTAAGAGTGCCGTCATCAGCGTTAAGATTGAACGAATACAATAACTTAAGTATATTGACAACTATTGAGACCGGTGATGTAGTTATTATAACTAGCATGATGCCAACAGCTACCCCAAATGAAGAAACATATTTATTGAATGTAACTACAAGTAATCAACCGTCGGTCTATAGAGCAAACTCACAGACTAGAACTTGGTTGACACATGCATTAGAATATTCTGATAATAAAATTTATTTGAATGATGTTACCCGTGTAACTGACAGTATTGTTCAAAATGTGACTTGCCCGGCAGCAGTTGATGGTAAATACAACATTGGCTTAACTTCTAATAAGAATGTGTTATGTCACCTAGTGGTCTACAATAATACAACTTCAACCGAAGTTAGTCCTGCAAATTATTCAATAATTATTGTAGATACTGCTCCGATATTGCAAATTTCTGCTGAAGTTTCTGTTGGGGATTCATTGACAATCACTTCAGTTGAAGGTAGGTTATTGTATATTAATGGGGAGCAAATTGGATTCAGAGAATGTGATTTGGCCAACAATACAGTTAGTGATTTGCAACGCGGAACAAATGGCACAGGCGCACAGAATTATATCCCATTATACAGCGAAGCGTTCGGATTAGTTCCAAACAATCGTATGACAGATGTATTGTACTCACAGGAGTGGAATTCATATGTTTACAATACAGTCGAGGGAGATCCATTGCAGATTAGTGATACATTGGGTGCAGGTTTCTTAAGAACGGATAGAACTTAAAGATAAATAAATATATGAACGAAAAACTGGAAGAAAACAAAGAGCAAACGCCCGTGACACAGGAGAAAAAGCCCAATGAACACGGGGGTTTTTACTTTTCTTCCAGCGTAAAGATAACGGACCCAAATACTAAGGAAATCTTAGTACATACACGAGGCGATAATTAAATGTCAGTAATAACACTATCATATAAAGTAGAAGGATTTATCAAAATCTATGACCCTAACAATGGGGAAATATTTGTAGACAAGAAAAATGCTATAAATTATGAAACCATGTCAGAGGCCATTGCTGACACATTAAGCAGTCGCGGATACGGGGAAATCTATGAAATGGCGTTCGGTAACGGTGGCGCAAGCGTATCTGAGACCGGAGTTATTACTTATTTGCCCCCAAACGTAACCGGGCAAAACGCAGCACTATACAACCAAACTTACGCTAAAATCGTAGATGATACTAGCGTTTTTAACTTGGACCCTACACGTAACAAGATGACGGTTTCCCATACGACCGGAAAGTATTATACAGATATTTTAGTACAATGCTTGTTAGATTACGGTGAACCAGCTGGACAAGCAGCATTTGATAATAGTACACAAACCGACAGTTCTTATATTTTTGATGAATTGGGTTTGCTTGCTAATTACGGGACTGATAGTTCGGGAGCGACTATCACTAGATTATTGACCCATGTGATTTTTCACCCGGTTCAAAAGAGTTTAAATAGACAAATACAAATTGATTATACTGTCAGGATTCAAAGTCTGACAAATTTAGTAACAATTTAAGATAAATAACAGATATCGGAGTAATTTTAAAATGGCATATACAATTGTAAAAAGCAATGGAACAGTGTTAACTACCATTGCCGACGGGACTATTAACACAAATAGTACCTCACTAGCATTACCGGGTAGAAACTATGCAGGATATGGTTCCTATCTGGATACCAACTTTGTTCACGCCCTAGAAAATTTTGCAAATGCTTCACCCCCAACAAATCCATTACAGGGTCAACTATGGTATAATACTAATGCTAATACATTATGTGTTTGTCCAGCCGATGGCACTACTACTGCAAGTTCATGGATCACCCTGGCACAATCAGGCAGTGGTGGAACAACAACATTTGGAACAGTTAATGTAACAGGCACATTAACAGCAGGAAATCTTTCTACAAGCGGCAACGTAACTGGATTAAACGGAATATTTACTAACATATCCGCTAGCGGTAATGCTAATATAGCAACTGGGAATATTACTACTGCTAATATTGGAACAACAAATACTCAATTTATTTCTACTGGTGCTAATGCCACCGGCGGAACAATACAAGGTACATGGACATTAAACGGCGGAGGCACTGCAAACACAGTAGCTGGTACAAGTTTATTAGTGCAAAATGGTAATGTACAAATTGGTTATACTGGTGGAGCATTGGGTATCAGAACTGATAACTATTACTACGCAAATGGAACCCCTGTAAGTTTTGCAGGCACATATAACAACGGTAACGTCTTTGATTACTTGACCGGCGGTAATAGTGTCTCACGTTTTGCAGGGGCAATCGCTCCGTCAGGGGTGACAACTACAACACTTACAACGGGAGCAAGTGGTACAGCAGGACAAATCACCGGTAACTGGACATTAACAGGTGGTTCAAGATTACTAGCAACATACGCTGACTTGGCAGAACGTTTTGAAGCAGATGCATATTATGATGCAGGGACAGTAGTTGAATTAGGTGGTGATAAAGAAATCACTAGCGTAAGATACGAGTTAAGTGATGATATCTTTGGTGTTATTTCTGATAGTGCTGCTTACTTAATGAATTCAGGTGCAGGTAATGATACTACTCACCCACCAGTGGCAATGACAGGACGTGTTCCAGTTAAAGTCGCTGGAATAGTTAAGAAGGGTGATCGTCTAGTTAGTGCAGGTAATGGTATAGCCCGTGCTGCTAAAGCAGGCGAAGCAACCGCATTTAACGTTATCGGACGAGCATTAGAAAACAAAACAACAACTACTATTGGAACAGTTTTAGCAATTGTTACTGTATCTAAATAAGGATTAAAAATGACTTACGCACAATACGGAACAATCGCAGCATCAGATTATAACACCTTGGTAGGTGGAGATCCGGTCACAAGTTCTGGAACTCTAAATGCAGTCTGGGCAACAGGCGGAACTAATACCGGGTATGGTCAAACAGCAGAAGCAAATGTGGCAGCGGGTGATTCAGTTACTGCTACGAAATGGGCCAATCTTGTAAATAAAACTGCAAACTCCGCATCGCATCAAGGAACATCAATTAGTTCAGTTAC
>JAUKPQ010034336.1:0-35952 GCA_032273045.1 Chloridella minuta | reverse complement strand
TCGAGCAGTATCTCTGTGTAGTGTTGGACCAAGGGCTCGTCAATCTCTTTGCGAGGCTGGGTGCCGCCATCGAGGCGGATCTTTTGTAGTTTGATTCGTTCAGTCATTGCTTTCCTTTTGTTGATGATCTTTTTGATGCACGGCATGCCCAGCAGGCTGCACAGTGCCATTTTGTGTGGCTGAGTTGGATACCACCCTCTGGCGGTTTCATTTCATTGCAGTTGTTGCACTCCTTATGTTGATGTACCGGCTGCTTACTGCCGATTGTTAATTGTTGTTTAGCAAAACCATTCATTTTTTCATGTCCCTTACATATCGAGCAAAACTCTGAGCTGTATCCCCAAGGGCATACATTCTGTCAAATTCTTTGGCTACCTCCTCCAATATCTTGTTTCTTTGTGATGGTGATACATAAACATCATCGACCTGGGCTTCCACCATCTTGCGTTTGCGCCATCCCATGGCCTTCTCCCATAGACTTAGTTCTATTTTCATACCAGTTCCTTTAATGTTGGGGTCCTTAACTTCAGGCCCATCTTTTCTAACTGCTCCTCAACCTCTTTCAGACTCTTCCTGCCTAAATTGGGCAACCTCATAAGTTCATTTTTAGTCCACTGTTCCAATTGACCTACGGTATGAATTTTTGCCTCTTTTAAACAGTTACTTGTCCTCACCGTAAGCTCAAGCTCCGCAACAAATTGCGAAGACTTGTCGCCTATGAACCGCGACTCAAGGATCAACTGTCTTCTCTTAAGCATTTCCTCAGCAATGGCGTAAGAAACTTGCGCCAAGGTATATGTGTTACGTATGCCGCCATTCACAATGCCCGCCTTCATGGCCTCCATCGCAAGTTGGTCCAATCTGTCTTCGTTAGTCATTTGTGTCTCCATATAGTTCTCTGCATCTGAACAATGCGTAATAAACAAGGTGGCAATCACCACGTTTTTCAAATGTTTCAATTGCTAGGTTTTTCCACACAACCCGTTCAATCCATCTTTCTAGCTTGTAGTCTTCGATCATGATTTCTCCTTAAAAAACCATTTCCATCTGCGTTCTTTGGCAATCTGCACAAGTCGGTTTTTGGCATACTTTTCAACCGATATGCCCATCCTTTTTGCGAGCTCTACTTCAGAGGCAGATAGGGTGATCTTGCCTACCCTATCCTCATTCCTTACCTTTCTGACTCTCATCCGTCTTTCTCCTTGAGCTTGTCTTTTGCCTGCTCCATCATCAATCGATAGATTTCAGGATCTTTCTCTTTAAGCCGCCCCAAAAACAGCGGCAGCCATGTTTCATCAGTCGGCAAATTGCGCATCAACTCACCCAGTTCTTTGTATGTGGTCATGCTTCACCCCTCTCGGATATGGAATCATGGATATCAATGCAAGCCGCCCATGCCGCGCTTGTTATTGGGCTTTTTTCAAGCTTTGCATGCACTTTGGCGTGTTCTTCAACAATCTTTGCACACGCCTCACGCTCATGCTCAATGGCTAAGTTGACCAAGGCAACTAGGTGCGGGGTTGATACAGTCCACGTTGTGTAGTGCTTGTTCTCTTGGATCACCTTGTACAGTGCATCTAGGATTTCATCTTGTGTCATGCTTGCTCCTTCGCATACAAAGCAATTGGCTTGTATGTACTGGGCGGCTTCTTCCACCTAAAGTACTTGTGACCAACAGCGTTCTCACAAAGGTAACCAATAGGCTGCGGTGCAGTTATTGAAATCACCCCTGCCTGATTTGGCTCAGGCTGCCCTAAACACTTTTCATACACATGGTTGGCAACAAGAACAGCAAAATGCTCAATGTCCCCATGCAACGTCAATCCATTGTCCTCAACCAATTTGATAATTTCATCTTGTGTCATGCCTTGGGCTCCTCATATGCGCTGCACTCCTCCAACCAAATAGGGTCAAAGTTCCACGGCCAATGGAACCAACCTTTCTGCGCAGCACGAGCATTGCCAGAGATCAAAGCCCTAGGCTGCAAGCATTGGATGTGATGGGTCATGGGTAAAGGATCGCGGTTCACGCACTTGTGGCAGTTAGGCCGGTCCACCTGCGGTTTGTAGTCTTCAAGATTGCTCATACTCGTCCTTTATCTTCTGACGATTGATCATGGCCTGCATGGGATCAATGTCACCCATCAGCACTTCAAGCAGCAGCCGGTCTATCTTCTTTAAATGCTCTTCCAATTTATAGTTACTGCTAACCAACTCACCGCAAGCGGCAACATATGGCCGCAGGATCTCCAACTCTCTTTGCTCAGTCATTCTTTTTCTCCCGTTGTCTTAACATTGCATCGGCCAAGGCATACGCATCAATGGCCAATAAATCATGGTGGTGACGCACACGCGTCATTGCTGCAATCGTGTACCCCTCAATTGCCTTTGCTGCAAAGTAATCCCGCAGCAGCATCCCGTTGAACCTTTCGTTCTCCTGCGTATAAACCATCTCCAGAGGAAATGCAGGTATATCCGTCATACAACGTTCCTCATCTCTTCAAAATAAACAGGCGCATCCTGCTCAATCCGAAAAATCACATCCGGATGCAAAACCCCGCTCAAGTCCACATCACTGTTGGGCAAGAACACCGAAACAAGCGTCCACACCTCCGGATAGTCCGGCTCCAATTTCAAACCGGACATGGGCTCAATCGACCCAACTTCAGCCGGCTCATATTCAAAGAAACACTTAAGCGCCAATCCAAGCTCATCACACTCATACAAGAATTCGTATTGATTGTTCACTTGTTACCCCATCAAAGTTATTAAAAGAATTGCCAACAAGGCAGAACCAAGGATCACGGGCCACGCAGCAGGCGGTTGGTGAATCGAGCCCGTACCCAACAATGCTGCCTGAATGATCTCCTCAGAACTCGTCATCTCAGGAGGCGGCGGCTGATACAGCAGCCCAATCTGCACCTTCCCCGTGTTAAATGGCGTCAAGCACTGATTCGTGCGCCTAACAGGCACATAATTGTCAGCATTAATGATCATAGGATGGGCCTTTCATGTCATTTTTGGCCTTCATCGCATCGTTGTATGCATGCTCAAAGCCCTCCAAAAACTTCTCCAAGGGCACGTTTAATTCTGCAGTCAAAATGGCTGAGGAGACAAGGCACGCGAACCACGCCTCCGATGGTTTGGCAAAAGTATTTGAGCAGAAGTTAAGCAAAACCTGCGCATCGTCCATGATTTGTGCAATGTCTTTATCTGTAGCGTCCGTCTTTTTAGTCATGTCACTATCCTTTCTTTGTTAATGAAGTTTGTCCACCTTTTATCTAAGTGGACAGGGTTATTATCATGCTTTTAGCTAGTTAGGTCAATTACTTGGAATGTACTATTTCCTAGGGGTTTTCCCTTGGTTTGGGGGGTTTAGTGTGATGGGTTATGGTACTGGGTGGATATACAGTGGTTTATTTAGGGGGGTTGGTGGACCGCGGACCGAGGGCAAAAAGGGGCGAAAATGGGCCAAAAAGTAATACTTTGGTTTAGGTGCTATAGACCTTTTAGGGGTAAGAGGTGTTTTTTTTTTTATTTTTGTGAGATTTGACGTAATAGACGTAATGGTGTAAGAACTGAATGAAATCAATACGTTATCAGCATTCGGCAAATTACGTCAAGACATTCAGTGTAATATTTTCAGGGGGGCTCCGCGAGATGAAAAGTAAAAAAATAAAAACACACTACACCCTCCAAAAGTTCTATAGGGAGCCCTGATTGCTTTTGTTGGTTGACTCTGAGGGTGACACTCGATATACTCGTGGTAGTTCTTTTACGGGAGTTAATGATGGTACACATTGATCAGGGAATAGCCCTGCCAACCAATCGATCCAAATATCCTTTTGGGGAGATGGAGGCGGGCGACAGCATCCTGTTTGGCATTCGCAAGCAAGCTGAAAGCTGCAGAGTGGCTGCCCTTCGTTTCACACGAGTGCATCAGCCTAAATGGGTGTTCACGCTGCGCAAGGTGGACAATGGTTGGCGCTTGTGGAGAATCAGCTAATGGCCAAGAAAGACGTCTACAACGTTCCACCGGTTATGCCGGACAAAGCACAGAAGCGAATGACCTCTGAAGTGGCCCCGCTACGGCAGCAGCGCAGGAAGCTAACGCCTAAGGAATGGACCTTTGTTACCGAGCTTGTGAGTGGCGATGGACGGGTGACCATGAAAGAGGCTGCCATAAGGGCCGGATACAAGGCCACCAGCGCTTCTGTGATGGCTTGGAAGCTTACCCACCCAGATATCAATCCGCACGTTGTAGCGGCCATTCAGGCCTATCGCGCTGAATTGGCATCCAAGTACAACACATCCTATGAGCGCCATATGCGCGATTTGCAGACCATTCGCGACAAAGCTTTGGATGCCGGTGCGTTTGCTGCAGCCGTCCAAGCAGAGTATCGTAGGGGCCAAGCCTTGGGAACGATCTATGTGGAGCGCAAAGAGATCCGCCACGGCACGATTGACAGCATGAGCAAGGAAGAGGTGCAGCGCAAGCTTGACGAGCTTAAAAAGCTGTATGGTGGCCCACCGCCTACTGCCTTGATCGATGCGGACACAGGAGTGGTGATTGAAAGTGCAGCAAGAGAAAAAGATCCTGAATTTGACGCAGGAGTGGAGCAGCCTCCACCGGATATCTTTGAGCGAGATTTGGGGGGATCAGATGACACCTGAAGCTAGGTTTTCGGCTAGGGTGAAAGCCGGCCTTGTCAACTGCGCAATTGAACGCATTGAGAATCGTGTCAACCTTGGCATTCCCGATATGTTGGTTGGTGTAGGGGATGGCTTTGTTTTGGTTGAATTGAAAGTGGTTTCCAAGGGGCTAAAGGTTGGGCTGCGTCCCCATCAAATTGCTTTCATGACTCGGCACGCTGCCAAGGATAGGCCTTGCTTTGTGCTTGTGCTTGACATGGGTAATACACTACGCCCTTCGACCATTCGTTTGTACCATGGGGGAGATGCTATGAAATTGGCTGCAGAGGGCATAAAGCTTGAGCCGCTGCGGTGTTGGCCTTCAAGGGGAATGCCATGGGCAGAACTAGAGGAAACCCTAGGTTTAGTAAAATAAATGTAAAAAAGTGTTGCAGGGTACAAAAACTTTGCTATACTGGCGATGCCGGTGCCTGATCCGGTGCTTAGAAAGGATAGAGAGATGGAACACGATGATGAGCTTATTAATGCAGCCCTTGACCAAATCTTGGCTGACGTTGAAGACAAGGATTTGACAGCGATTGAGGAATTGTTGACATACGTGCCCAGAGAAATTCTGATGGGGTTTTTGTCTAAGGTAGAAAGGATAGAGAAATGTTAAATCAAAACGACGTATCGAATGCTGTGCTGAATATGTACGACATTCGCGATGCACTTTCAAAACGCATCAAAAACAAGCCCCTCAATGATGATACCGGTTCGGATTATTCAATTGGGGATTGCATCGGTGATGTGATTCTGTTTTTGGAATCACTGGAAGACGGAGAAGCAGAATGAAAACGTATAAAGTGAAGATTGTTTCGACAATCACAAAGTATCACACGATTAGTGCTGACAGTGCATCAAAAGAAATGGCTGCAGCATATGACGTGTTTAGCCCATTGGAATTTGGCGATGCAGGCTCCGACCAGTGTTGGGATCAAAACGTTGTCGAGATTGTTGAAGTGCAGCGTCCCCTTACCCCTGAGGAGCTTGCTTTTGTTGACGCGTATCTAAGTGCTGTCGCTGTCGCTGATCGTGAAGAGGTTATTCGCTTTGTTCTTACCAACAGTGAAGAGCGCAGCAGCCGAGAATTTTACGATTCAATGTCTGACGTGTATACATCGATTTGCGATGCCAAGGAAGTATGGTATGCCGCGATGGAATTTGCCAAGGGGGCTAAAAATGACAGTCTCTGAACTGATTGCAGCCCTTCGCGATTTGCCGCAAGATTTGCCCATTGTGATTTGGGATGCCGGCACCCGTTTAGGGCTTGCTCATGTTGACGATAGTTTCATTGAAGACGATTACCCGCGTGTCGAGTTGAATACCGACCGCGACGATTAACCCAGAAAGGATAGAAAATGCCAATTTACAAATACGATGTGTGCTTTCCCAATTCCCAGAGTGTCGTTCGCTCTTTCCCTTCGCTGACTCGCGCTCGTGATTTTATGCGCGTGATGTCCGCGGATGATCTGCCTTTTTTGGTGATGCCATGGGATGAGAACAGCAGCCCCTTAATTGTCCGGAGGATGAAAACCCCTAGAAAATATCACACACAAAAAGCCGTTAATGTTGATATACTAGGCCCCTCACAACAGAAAGGATAGAGAAATGTTAAAGACAGTCAAAATTAGCGCGAACAGCAAAACCGGCCCAATTGCGGTTACTTATCGCAGCGGAGAACATGACACTTACGGCACTTGTCCGACAAGCTGCAGCCTACACCCCAAAAGTGAAACCGGCACGACACAAATAGATAGCGAATATTTACAAGCTGTTTTTGATAGCGTCCCGCGTGGTGGCCAAGCTTGGACATATTCGCATTTCGCAGCCGAAGCGCTCCCCTTCCCTCAGCCAAATAAAACAGTGATAAACGCAAGCTGCGACACAACGGCCGAGGCGGTGCGGGCTTTTGAATTAGGCCGTCCCGCTGTGTATGCTGCGCCCTTGGAAACCGCGGACCAGTGGCCGCAGAAAATCCACGGCATTAATTTTGTGCAGTGCCCTGCAGAAAAAGCCGACAATTTTAATTGTCAGCAGTGCGGCGGTGGCCGTCCCTTATGCGCGCGCCCCTTCCGCGAATTTGTCGTTGTATTTGTTGCGCATGGCACTGGGAAAAAGAAAGTAGGCAAGGATGAAAAAGGGGGCTGCTATGCTGCCAGTGGACCGACAGCGATTCAATGGCACAACACTAGAAAAAACGGGGCTGCTAATGATGCTGCAGCGCTTCGCGAATTTGTGCGAACTCTCCCGCATGGATCTTTTTTGCGCCACCATATCGCGGGTGATTGTGGGCGGGAATTGGGGGCCCCTTGATAATTGCAATAATTCTTATTTTCTTGGTGGTGTGGTGGTTCCTCGATAATTGGGGATAACACCTAGAAAATAAACTGTAAATAAAGTAAAAAGAGTAAATAATGAACTACAATTCAAGCACTGGCACAAACAGCCGGTTTTTATCAACTCAGAAAGGATAGCGTAATGGCACACATGATCGACACAACGACAGGCACCGCAGCGATGGCTTATTCAGGCCTTGCACCATGGCACAAATTAGGCCAACAGCTAACAGCGGGCGCGACAATTCAGGAATGGACACAACAGGCCGGCCTTGCTTATGACGTATTAGAAAGCCCCGTTTTATTTAACACACCGGCCACCAGTGCCCCCCAAGCTTGGCCAGATAGAAAGGTTTTGCACCGGAGCGATACGGGCGCGCCCTTGGCTGTAGTTTCACAGGGTTATAACGTGGTTCAGCCCTCGGAGGTTATGGGCTTTTTTAGTAAGTTGGTAGACCTTGGCGGGTTTACCATGGAAACCGCGGGCGCTCTCAGTTACGGCCGGAGGGTTTGGGCACTGGCAAAAGTGAGCGAGGGGGCCGATATCGTCGAGGGTGATACAGTGCGCCCTTATGTTTTGCTTGGCACGTCATACGATGGGACAATGGCCACCATTGCAAAATTTACCAGTGTGCGCGTGGTATGCAATAACACAATCACGGCAGCAGTAAACAACAGCGAATCTCAAATTAGGGTTTTGCATTCTGAGCGTTTTAATGCGGACGATGTCCGGCTGCAGCTTGGAATTGTGGCCAACCAGTGGGAGCGCTTTCTAGTGCAATCCCGCAAGTTGGCGGGTGAAAGTATGACAGGCGAACAGGCCGATTCATTCGTGACCGAATTATTGAAGCCCTACCACACCGGCAAAATTGAGATTAAAGATAGCCGCGCATTCAAGCGAATTATTGAATTATTCAACGGGCGCGCTATTGGTTCCGACATTGTGGGCGTGGCCGGCACGCGATGGGCCGCATTAAACGCGGTCACGGAATTAGTGGATCATGAGCGCGGCCGCTCTGACAATACCCGCATTGAATCGGCTTGGTTTGGAACCGGTGCGGCTCTTAAGAATAGGGCACTGGAATTGCTCTCAGCTTAACCAGTAGCGAGGGGGGCGATATTATACACGATCCCCCTCTGAAAGGTTATGCAAAATTTGCATAGAGTAGCCGGTAAAGTAAACCCTATAAACTAGGCCCTTGGCCCCTGACGCTCGCCACTGTTAACGTGGCGCTTGGCCCTTGGGCCTTGCTCCATGGGCCGTGGCCCATGGCCCGCGGGCCGTTAGGCCCGCGGGGTTTTTCTCTCTGCTGCCGGTTTTCTTTTCTTGGTTTTTTCCCTTATTGGTGGTGGCGGGGGTGGGTGGGCCCGCTGATCTTTTTTTGTTTTATTTGTTGCAAAGTGCTGGCGCGGTGGTATACTGTAGGCTCCACAACAGAAAGGATAGAGAGATGAAATACAAAGTAACTATTCAAGCGCGGGTAGTTAAAAGCTACATCGTTGAAGCAGATGATGAAGACTTGGCCTATGAGTTGGCGCATGAGCAATTCTCTGTTTTAAATGATGACACGCCCGAACGGTATGAGGAAGAAACTCTTGATATCAGGGAGGTCAAATGACCGATCAGGAAAAAATTGATTTGCTTGGCGAGGCTTTGAACAATCTTATGCAGTCCGCGGACACTTATATTGACGAGGGGTCTTGGCTTGATGAATTGCTTTATGACATTGGCCGTGCGCGAGATCTATTAAAAAAGATTGTACAAACAGAGTAAAACAGTGCTATAATTCAACTGTCTAATCGGCCGATTAGATACAACCTAGAAAGAAGAGAGAACGCAATGACAAACCCAGTAACACCCTTTCGCAATAACTTGTTTGGTTCACGTGGCATGGACATCCAGTCAGCACTGGATTACGCGGAGACCATGATCAGCACTTTTCAAGGCACTGAATATGCGGCCGCAAAGACTGCAATCGGCGTCCTAGTCAATACTATTGAAAGTGCAGTGACCCAGTCTAAAGGGCCAACACCTTTAGAAGAAGCCTTGTTTGAAATCATTGATAAACGCATTGCAGTTTTGCAAATCAATTCCCAAGTGGAAATCAACGCGTCGATTGACGATTGGATGGATAACAACCTGCGCGATAAGATGATGGATATCTTGGCCAACGAAGATATTGACGACGACATTTCTAATTGGATGTCAAACAATTTTGACATCACCGATTACAACGTGGACGATGCAATAGAATCATGGGCCGATAACAACCTAGATGAAAAGATTAGCGAAGCAATTAATAATCTAACATTTAATGTAACGCTAAGTTAATCCATGCTATAATCCATGCACTGGGTCACCCGATCCAGTGCAACTTAAACCCTAGAAAGAAGAGAGAACATCATGAAAATTTTGACAATCGACAGTAACCGTTATGTGTTACCAAATGACATGGCCGCTAAAGACATTCAAGCTTTGGCCGGTTTCTTAATCACTTTGACTAAGGTCAATTACGAGTGGATGTATGGCCAAGGTGATAGCCTTTATTTTGCAGATGAAGGCGCGAACGTCAGCATAAGCCAGATGGAGCTGGTCACCAAAGAAGAGGCCAAGACCAAAGCGGCCGCGGCCCGCGATGTTTATCAGGCCAAGAAAGACGCAGAAGAAAGGGCCAAGGCCGGTGACCTGATCGGCCTACACGTCAACCAGTAAGCGCTGGTCTAGGTTGTATGTACATACAACCTAGAAATCACAAACCCGAAGGCAGCCGACTGGCTGCCTTTTTTATTGGGCAGTACTCTACCCTACAGGGTAGAGTATCACAGGGCCTGAGGGCCCTGTAGCCTTACCATGCTACTCTTACGCGCGCCTTACGCGTCTCTCTTTTCTTTTATTTATTCCCTCATGGTGGTGGCGGGGGTGGGTGGGCCCGCTTGTACCTCTGTTGTCTATGTATAGGGGATGACTTTAGTTAGAGGGGGAGGGCCATAAACAGCCCAGTTAGCGCAGCCGAAACCTTCGCCCTGTTTCTGCCAAATTTCAAAGCTTTTTAAACTTGGCCTCCCCAAAAGACCCCCCTTGTTGTTTTAAATGCAATCAGGGGTTATATTTATGCAAATTTCAAAACGTGGCCTATGCACTCTACAAAACCCGATGACATCCAAGACGAACAGCTACGCCTTGAGCTACGCTTAAAACTTCTTGAAGCGCAGGAGCGTGCAACCACTGACTTCTTGTCTTTCTGTCAGTACGTCTGGCCCGAGATGCTTGTTGGGGAACACCACAAACGAATCGCCAAAGCCCTTGATCGTGTAATAACCGGCGAATGCAAACGCCTGATGATCGCGATGCCTCCCCGTCACGGCAAGTCCCAGCTTGGTAGCTATCTGTTCCCAGCATATCTGATGGGTAGAAACCCTGACACTAAACTTATTGTCGGCTCCCACACTGCTGAGTTAGCGCAGCGTTTTGGCCGGATGATCCGTAACCTTGTCGATGACGAGAAATACAAAGAGTTGTTCCCAAAGATGGCGCTCTCTGTTGACAGCAAGGCCGCCGGCCGGTGGAACACGGCCCAAGGCGGTGAAGCGTTCTTCATTGGTAAGGGCGGTGCGATGACGGGCCGTGGTGGTAATGTTGTCGTGCTTGACGATATTTTGGACGAGCAGGATGCTGTGTCTGAAACTGCGATGGAGAACACGTGGGAGTGGTACACCTCTGGTCCTCGTCAGCGATTGCAGCCGGGCGGCGCAATCATTGTGATCAATACGCGTTGGAAGACAGACGATCTGTCTGGCCGCCTCTTGAAACAACAGGGTTATCTAAAGTCTGACCAGTGGGAGATCTTGGAGTTCCCTGCTATTTTGCCGTCCGGAAAACCCTTGTGGCCTGATTATTGGAGCCTCGACGAACTTGAGAAAGTGAAGGTTTCCATTGGTTTAAAGAAGTGGAACGCTCAGTGGCAGCAGCAGCCAACGAATGATGAGGGTGCTATTCTGAAGCGTAACTGGTGGAGGAAGTGGAAGTACGACGAGCCACCAATCTGTGAGTATCTGATTCAGGTGTACGACACGGCATACTCAAAGAAAGAGACTGCTGACTTCTCTGTTATCAGTACGTGGGGCGTGTTCTATCCTGATGCTGACTCTGGTGCAAACCTGATGCTCTTGAACGTGCGCAAAGGCAGGTGGGATTTCCCTGAACTCAAGCGGATGGCCAAGGATGAGTACATGTATTGGAAGCCTGACAATGTTCTGATTGAAGCGAAAGCTACTGGCACGCCCTTGCAGCAGGAACTTCGTAAGATGGGAATCCCTGTCACGATGTTCTCGCCCGGCGGTCGCAAGTCTGGTCAGGACAAAGTCTCCCGGGCCAATGCTGTTGCTCCTCTGTTAGAGTCCGGCATGATCTGGTACCCTGAAGGTAAGGAGTGGGCCGAGGACCTCGTTGAGGAATGCGCGGCTTTTCCTAATGGGAACAATGACGACCAAGTGGATACCGCGGTGATGGCTTGGACGAGATTTCGTGCGGGTAACTTTATTGCGTTGGCCTCGGACGACGATACAGAGGACGAGCCTGATACAACACCGGTTGAGTATTATTGAAATGCGTCATAAAATGGTTTAAATATTTGATCAAGGACCTCGGACCATGGCCCAACAGACTTTTGAAGAGATAGTTGCTGCTGTTAAGCAAGCGGAGAGCCGCGGCAAGCGATACAAGGATGACGGCAAAACTCTGACTACAAGTCCGAAGGGTGCGCTGGGTGAGATGCAGGTCATGCCCAAGACCATTACAGATCCCGGCTTTGGTGTAGCCCCTGCTAAGGATAAGTCTCCTGATGAGATAGCCCGTGTAGGCCGTGACTATTTGCAGGCCATGAAGCAAAAGTATGGCGATACAGAGAAGGCTTTGATTGCGTATAACTGGGGACCGGGGTCCACGGACAAATGGATTGCTGCGGGAGCCAATCCTGACAAACTTCCCGCAGAGACAAAGACCTATGTAGAGCGTGTTAAGGGACTTCTTGGCAAGAATGTTTCACGTGAAACATCGGTAGCCAAGACGGAGCCCACTCCTGCTGAGGAGATCATGACCAAAGCTTTGCCAGCGGGAACAACTGCCAGTGTTTCACGTGAAACAATGATGAAGGGCATGCCTGATGTCAAGAGCATGCCCGCCAGTTATCAGGCTGCTTTTGCTTTAGCAGCTTTGGCTGATGCGCAGGACGAAGAGGATGATCGGGTATACAACGAGAACAAGGGTACGGAGACGGAAACCTTCTTTGCCAACTACAAGCCTGTCAACCATTTTGCGTCTCTTGATCTGGGTGTCACCCCTGTCAATTTTGCAGACGGTGGGGAAGTAACGGAAATGCAGGACACGGCTCGTAAGGGCGAGGCATACCAAGCGCTTGAAAAGTATTTGCAATCGCGGGATTCAATGCCCAGCATAAAAGTTGGCAATTTGGGTAGTGAAGCTACTAACGGCGTGTTTACCGCGGATCGTGCAAACATTGGCGATGGCACAATAAAGATCAGCAAAGACACGGCTAAAGAGTTTATTCCTTCTGTGTTGACGCATGAAATGACACATGCGGCAGACCGGCAGATGATGCAGCAGGCGATGGAACAGGGTTTGTTTGGCAAGAGCAATCAATTTACTGAAGCCTACGAGAAAATGGTGGGACCAGAGGGTCGCAACCGCACTTTACTTTTGCGTAAGCGCTACCCAGAGTTTGAACAAGACAATCGGTACTACCGGTCTGAGCCAAAAGAAGTTGCAGCGCACGGTATAGGCGCTTATGCTGGCCCAAACATACAGGACCGCGCGCCGCGGCACGTGGACGCTACTGCTGCAACGGAGTTCCAGATCCTGATGGATCTTGCACAGAGGAACGTGGACAAAGGACCAAAGGGCTTGGCCAAAATTCCGGCGTTTTTTAGAAAGCTTGAGCGTTACGCAGATGGTGGTGAGGTAGAGCAAGAGCGCCTGACCCCGCAGCAGATGGAAAGAATTGCGGCCCAAGAGACAGCGGACAGGGAAGCGGCAAGTAATGCTGCGTTTATTGCACAGAAGTCTGGTATTGGTCGCAAGGAAGGCAACATCTCTAAGGCCCTGAAGTCGGGCGAAGGTCAGAAAGAATTCCTTAAAGGCATGACCAACATACCGCAGAATATTTTGGGTGCGCCGATGGATATTTCCAACATGGTAGCCAGCATATATGGCGGCAATGTTGAGAAGCCGTTTATGGGTAGTGAGTATTTGAAGGAAAAATCACGGGCCGCGGGCCTTGGGTTTAAGCCCTCTGAAGATCCAACGCTTGCCGGCTTCTACGGTGCTGGTGATTTATCCAGTAACCTTGTCAATCCTGCTGGCGTTACGCGTGCGGGTGTGCAGGCGGCGGGGAAAACGGGGGAAGCAGCCAAGATGCTGGCCCGCGATTTCCAACAATACAACCAAGAACTTGCTGTTCCCGGTGCTTCGTACATGCGCCGCCCTGCTGGTGGTGTATTCCCAACGGCAAAGAGCGTGGAAGAAGAGCCAATATCTGGGTTGGACAAGTCAATAAAAAGTACGTTGGACAATAATCTAAGTTATGTTAGAGCACCCGACGAGAACAAAGAAGCGGCAAAGCAGTTTATTGATACCAAGCTGCGCGATTACTTTAAGACCAAGGCAAGCAGTGTATCGGATCCTCTACGCGAAGCCCTGATCAATGGCCGTATTAAGATTCCAAAAGATTCTCCGTTAGAAGAACAATTCCCTCAGGCTCTGATTAATGCTTCAAGAGCAGGCGATGTCACGGCGATGAGGGAAATAGAAAATCGCTTTGATAAGATGATGAACATTAGCAACTACCGCCTTAGACCCGCAGGGACTGGGCCAGCTACCGATAGAGAGGCAACAGAGGCGTTTAAACAAACAATTTTGCAGCAGATGAAAGCTAATCCAAGCGTTATTCCGGATGAGTTTTTGTTGCGATTGGCAAAAAAGGATACGAGCAAGCTGTCTAAGCAGGAACAGGCGGCAGAAGTTGCCGGTATTCGGCAAAAGCTTGCCGATAATCCAACATTGTTTAACACAGTGATTGAGCCAAAGATGACTCGGTTGTTGAGTGATCAAGTGCTTGAAACTGTAAACCCAGATAGCCTTACTCAATTTGCTGATCTTTATCCGGCTTTAGTGAATGCGCCGAAACGGCAAGAAGGAATCATGGCGCTACAGGCAGATGTGCCTATTACGGATGTCAATTACATGGGTATTCCCGAGATATTTGGCATAGGCAAGTCCGATTTAATAGAAGAGTTGACAAAAATTAATCCCAAAGACCTTGCACAAATGAGCGTGCCGGAGTTCTATGCCAAGGCTATTCCATCAGTTACAAAAAAAGAGGTATTTAGGGAAAACGTTCGCACGGTAGACAAGTTGGCTAAAGAAGGAAAGCCTGTCCCTGCGGAGCTTGGTCAATTTGGCACTAAAGAATTTTTACCTACAGACCAACAAGGCATGACGTGGCGCGAGGTTACCGATCCTAAAGCCTCTTTAATTCAAGCAAAGTTTTTGAATAATTCAATAGGTGGCTATGCGGAGCCGGGCACATATGGTCCCTTGAATAGCGGTATGACTGCGCTTAAAAACGGTGAAGTTCGCTTGTTTAGCTTGTACGATAAGAATGGGCACGCTGTTAACAACGTGGAATTTGTGACACCTAAGGTTGCAAATGATCCAAAATACAGCAACAAGGCAAACACCATTACGCAGATGAATGGCAACGGCGTTCGCACGGGGAATGTGGTTCCAGAACAGTACCCACAGCAGATGATGGATTTAATTGATGCTTTAAAACCTACGTCTTTCCCGCCATCAATTAAAAACTTGATATACAACTACACCAATGGCGTAACACCTCCTGCCCCAGTTATTCCTCCTAATCCTCCGGGATGGGGCAACATAAACCTAGCGCATGGGGGTATGATCGAGCGCCAGCCCAACGATAACCGCAGATATCTGTAAGGACACAACATGCCAATTGAAAAGAACATGACAATCGATGACTTGCCGGGCGGCGATATCACGATTGAGATGGACGATGAGCCTAGCTCCAATATCGATATTGAATACGACATGGATACTGGCGCGGCGTTGGTGAACATCGGTGAAGAAGACGATGATGTTGCCTATGACAGCAATTTAGCCGAGATCATTGAGCCTGATGTCTTGCAGCTTATCTCTTCTGACTTGATGTCATTGTTTGATGCTGACAAATCTTCACGCAAAGAGTGGGAAGAGCAGTACAGCAAGGGCATGAAGATGCTTGGCTTCACGTTTGAAGAGCGCACCAAGCCATTCAAGGGCGCGTGCGGCGTGCAGCACCCACTTTTGACAGAGAGTATTGTTCAGTTCCAAGCCCAAGCGCTTAAGGAATTGATGCCCGCGGGCGGTCCTGTTCGCACGCAAGTGTTGGGCAAAGAGACACGTGAAAAATTGATGCAGGCAGACCGCGTCAAGGACTTCATGAACTACCAAATCACCACGGTGATGGAAGAGTACACGCCTGACTTTGATCAGTTGCTGTTTTATGTGGGTTTTGGTGGGTCAGCCTTCAAGAAAGTCTACTACGACGAGACCAAGGGTCGCATGGTAAGCGCTTTGGTGCTGCCTGATAATCTGTATATACCGTATACGGGCTCATCGGTGATGAGCGAGTGCCAGCGGATCACGCACCGCGTGCCGATGTCCACCAACGATTACCGCAAAGCAGTGATCCGTGGTCAGTACTTGGATACAGCGCAGATGACAACGGCTGCAGAGACGGGCCAGAGCATCATCAAGAAAGAAACAGACCGCACAACAGGCGTTGATCCTACGGGTGTGGAAGAAGAAATCTGTTTGCTTGAGTTCTTGGTTGATTTGGACATCAGAGGCTTTGAGCACAAGGATGAAGACGGCGAAGAGACAGGTATCAAGCTGCCTTACATTGTCACGATTGATGAGATCTCTCAATCTGTTGTGGGTGTGCGCCGTAACTGGAAAGAGGGCGATCCTCTGTTTGCCCGTAAGCAGTATTACGTACATTATTTGCTTGTACAGGGTCCCGGTGCTTATGGCTTGGGCTTCTTGCACTTGGTTGGCGGCCTGACGAAGACGGCTACTTCTGCACTGCAGCAATTGGTGGACGCTGGAACGCTGGCTAACCTTCCTGCCGGCTTTAAAGCCAAGGGCGCGCGCATTGCAAACGACGATACACCTTTGTCGCCCGGTGAGTTCAGGGACATGGACGCGGGTGGTGCGGAGTTGTCTGCATCCTTGTTGCCATTGCCATACAAAGAGCCAAGTCAGACCTTGTTTGCGCTCTTAGGTTTCTGCGTAGATGCTGGTCGCCGTTTGGCAAGCATCACGGACATGCAAGTTGGTGACAGCAACCAAAATGCTGCTGTTGGAACAACGATTGCATTGCTTGAAAAAGGCAGTGCAGTGATGTCAGCAATCCACAAGCGTTTGCACTACAGCCAACGCATGGAATTCCAGTTGCTTGCCAAAGGTTTTGCAGATTACTTGCCTGCTGAGTACCCATACGATGTGCCCGGGGAGAGCCGCAAGATCAAGGCGCGTGACTTTGATGACCGCATCGATGTATTGCCTGTTTCTGACCCCAATATCTTCTCTGTTGCACAGCGTATTACGATGGCGCAGACCCAGTTGCAACTGGCTCAGAGCGCACCGCAGATGCACAACATGTACGAGGCCTACTACCGCATGTATGAGGCCATTGGTGTGCGGGATATTGATTCCATTCTCAACTCACAGAACGTTGACAAGCCAAAGGACCCCGCAAGCGAGAATGCACAAGCGCTTGATGGCTCACCCTTAAAAGCGTTTGCTGGCCAGCAGCACGATGCGCACATCATGACGCACATCATGTTTGGTCTGAGCCCAATGATGCAGTCGATGCCTAATGTGGCAATTACGATGCAGAAACACATCTTTGAGCACATCCGCATCAAGGCGGAAGAGGAAGTGGAAGCTGAGTTGTTCCAGCATTACGGAACTGACCCTGAAGGCATGGTATCTGCGCTGCAGCGCGAAGGAATGGTTGCAATGAAGGTTGCACAGGGCTATCAGGAAGTCAAAGCCTTGCAGACACAACTGATGGGCCCCCCACAAGACGACCCCTTGGTCAAGTTGAAAGAAAAAGAGATCGCTCAGAACGCTCAAAACGATCAGGCTAAGCTTCAAATGGATCAACAACGCATTGGCCTTGATCAACAGAAGGAACAAAATGATGTTCAGTTCGATTCTGCGCGTTTAGCACTGCAACAACAGGCTGCTGCACAGAGGAATTCGCAAGATGCCATACGAAATGCCCAACAAGGAGCAAAAAATGCAAACCAAAGCAACAAAAAAGCCTAAAAAAGCGCCTAAAGAGATGTCCGGAGCGCCAAAAAGTGTAAAAACACCACAAAATGATCCACGTGTAACGTATGTTTACCGAAAAGATGCATTTAAAAAGGTAAAAATAGCGTAATAGTGTGCATAATGCACACGTAACCTTCGGACAGGGGTCTATCTGTCTGCTTCATTGGAGTTATCCATGCTTGAATTTGCAGAGAAAGTCATATTTGCCATTCGCAGGCTTGAAAACGAGACTAAAGACTTCGTTAGCAGCGGCAATGTCAAATCGATGGAGCAGTACAAACATTTGATGGGCCGGTTAGAGGGTTATACGTTTGTTCAAGAAGCCATACAGGATGTCTTGAACAGGAACTCTGATCATTAAAGGACCCAACAGATGGAAATGACTGCATTAGAGAAGCGATGGGCTGAGGAAGCGGTTGAAAAAGCCGCCGCTGAAGCCGCTGCTGCTGAAGTTGCCAAGAATGAAGAGGCAGAAGAAGAGCAGCGTATTGAAAACATCAAGGATCACCTTCCACAGCCAACTGGTTGGCGTGTTGTGGTGTTGCCCTACAGAGGCGCTAAGAAAACCAAGGGCGGCATTGAATTGGCCGAAGAAACCTTGGAACGACAGCAACTCACTACCACTTGTGCATACGTTTTGGCCGTTGGCCCACTTGCTTACAAAGACACCGACAAGTTTCCGGACGGTCCTTGGTGTAAAGAAGGCGATTGGATCATTTTTGGTCGCTACGCGGGCGCACGAATGGGCATCAATGGTGGAGAAATCCGTATTCTCAATGACGATGAAATTCTGGCTCGTATTAACGATCCAGAAGACATTCTGCACATGTAAGGAAGCATATGACACAAGTAATGAACGATTCGCAGCTTGAGTTTGACCTTGGGGAAGGGGAAAAGGCTACAGACGTAACCTTTGACAGACCTGAGGGCGACGAGAGTCCTGCTGCGCCTGAACCAGAGGCTAAGATCTTTCAAAAGGAAGATGCTGCTCCTAAGAATGAGTTGGATGAGATCAGTGAAGGTGTGCAAAAGCGCATCTCTAAGCTCACCGCGCGCATGCGCGAGGCCGAGCGCCGTGAGCAGGCAGCCCTTGAGTACGCTAAAGGCCTGCAGAACCAGACGCAAAACCTCCAGCAAAAGCTTGTACAGACGGACTACAGCCGCCTGAACGAAGCTAAGACTAGGCTTGAGACGCAACAAATCCAGTTGCGCCAGATCATTGCCAAGGCACGTGAAGAAAACGATGTCAACACTGAGTTGGAAGCACAAGAGCGCTTGTCTGCGTTGAGCGGTGAGCAGCGTCAAGTAGCAGGTTGGTTGCAAACCCAGCAAGAAGCTGTTCAGCAGCAAAGCTACCAGCAAGCACAACCAGCGGCGGCTCCTGTACAACCGCGTCCTCAACCTAACCCTCGTGCAGAAGATTGGGCGGAACAAAATTCTTGGTTTGGCCAAGACCGCGTGATGACTTATGCTGCTTGGGGCATACACCAAACACTTGTTGAACAAGAAGGTGTTGACCCTAACTCAGAGGAGTACTATACTGAACTTGACAAGCGTGTCCGGAGTACATTTCCAGACAAGTTTAGCCAACCCAGACAACAGCGTTCCGCGCCTGCTGTTGCCCCTGCCGCCCGTAGTTCGGGAATAAATAGTGCGCGCCGTACTGTCCGGCTTTCGCCGAGTCAGGTTGCTATAGCAAAAAAACTGGGCGTTCCTCTTGAAGAGTATGCCAAGTATGTTAAGGAGTGAAACAATGACTAAAGTTACTATCGACAAAGCCCCTCGCGCAACACGCGATACGGAAAAACGTCGCCGTCCTTGGACCCCTCCCTCACGTCTTGACGCGCCTCCTGCCCCCGAAGGGTTTAAGCATCGTTGGATTCGTGCTGAAGTAAACGGGCAAATAGACAAAGCAAACGTCTATAGTCGTCTTCGCGAGGGCTATGAACTAGTCCGTCTTGAAGAACTGCCCGAAGAATACCAAGGCATGATGCCTACCGTTGATGACGGTAAGCATGCTGGAGTAGTTTCTGTTGGTGGACTTTTGCTTGCAAGAGTTCCTGATGAGACTGTTGCAGAACGAAACGAGTATTACCGCCGTAAGGCT
This sequence comes from Chloridella minuta, assembly GCA_032273045.1. Lineage (NCBI taxonomy): Eukaryota > Xanthophyceae > Mischococcales > Pleurochloridaceae > Chloridella > Chloridella minuta. The sequence continues at coordinate 16,395 of JAUKPQ010034336.1, read as the reverse complement.
CAGGAACAGTTACATGCCGTTGACAACGAGATGATGCGAGAAAACGCTCACTCTACAATGCGGATTCAGAGCCCCGAGAGGAGCTCGCGCACAACATTCCGTCAGCCGTAAGGTTGATTCTTTAATTTTTGTAGGAGCTACAAATGGCAAATATCAATAAGCCTTTTGGTTTGCGTCCCGTTGGTAACCTGTCCGCTACTGGTGCTCAGAAACAGTACGGCTATCAGATTGCTGACAACCAAGCCGGAGCAATTTTCCAAGGCGATCTAGTTGTCGTATACGACGGCTACATCATTAAGTATGACCCAGCTACGCACGTCGCCCCCACAGGCGTGTTTAACGGCGTTCAATACAACGACCCCACACGGGCTAACAAGCCTACGTGGAAAAACTACTACCCCGGTAGTATCAACATTACACAAGGCATTATTGCTTGTGAAGTGTTGGATGATCCTTCACAGTTGTTCTTGATCCAAGCCGACGGCGCAGTTACTCAAGCCAATATTGGCAAGAATGCTGATCCTACTGCTGGCACAACAGGTAGCACAGTGACTGGTGTTTCTGCAGGCTCTTTGTATTCTGCTTCCATCGATAAAACCGCAGCCTTGACATTCAAGATTATTGGTCTTAGCGAGCAGCCCGACAATGCGTTAGGTCTCTACGCAGTTGTTGTTGTTAAACTTAATCAGCATCAGTACGGTAGCGTCGGTGTTGCATCTGACGGAGCATAATCATGGCTATTACACGTTCCCAACTGGTAAAAGAACTTGAGCCCGGCCTGAACGCATTGTTCGGCTTAGAGTACAAGCGTTACGAAAACGAGCACGAAGAAATCTTCTCAATCGAGACTTCTGACCGTGCATTTGAAGAAGAGGTCATGTTGACTGGCTTCGGTCAAGCCCCGGTGAAAACCGAGGGTGCCGGTGTTCAGTACGACACAGCACTGGAATCCTTCACAGCCCGCTACACACACGAAACCATCGCTATGGCTTTCGCGTTGACAGAGGAAGCTGTGGAAGATAACTTGTATGACCGCTTGTCAGGTCGTTACACCAAAGCTATGGCTCGTTCAATGAGCTTCACAAAGCAAGTAAAAGCTGCTTCTGTGTTAAACAACGGTTTCACTGGCGGCAACTATGCCGGCGGCGACGGCGTTGCATTGTTCGCGCTTGATCACCCAACTGCCTTGGCTCAGAACTACGCTAACACTCCCGCAGTGCCAGCCGATCTGAACGAGACATCGTTGGAGCAGGCTTTGATCGACATCGCCGCGTTCATCGACGAGCGTGGTTTGAAGGTCGCTTTGACTGGTCGCAAGATGATTGTTCCTAAGGAACTGCAGTTCACTGCAGAGCGCCTGATGAAGAGCACTTTGCGCACTAGCACCGCTGATAACGACATCAACGCTATCAAGTCCATGGGCATGCTCCCAGAAGGCTATGCCGTCAATCACTACCTGACTGACGTCAATGCGTGGTTCATCATCACTGATGCACCTAATGGCTTGAAAATGTTCGAGCGCTCACCTATCAAAACAGCCTTTGAAGGCGACTTTGACACAGGTAACGTTCGTTACAAGGCTCGTGAGCGTTACAGCTTTGGCTGGTCCGACCCACGTGGCGCTTACGGTTCGCCCGGCGCTTAATATTTCTTCGGAAATATTGGAAAAGGGGCCTTGTGCCCCTTTTTCTTTTGGTGTATATTGATAGCACTCCGGGGTTATCCGGTGCATCAAACAGTCCCGGCTGACGACATACAGATTGATGCACTCCACTTGTATGTAAGGACCCATCATGGCATTGACCACATTCTCCGGCCCAGTCAAATCGTTGAACGGTTTCATTTCGGGCACTGCAACTTCCCCCATCACAGTAACTACTGCACAAAACATCAACGCAGCTTACGCTACAACGTCTGCCGCTACTGGCGACACACGTTTGGTCTATGACAAGCTGACCTTTACCTCTACTGGTTCAGGCGAAACATTGCGTGCTTTCTCTGTTGTGACTGGTACAAACGCAGCCACTGGTGGCACTATTAACGGTGCGCACATCTCTTTAGAAGTTGATGGCGCTTCAGCCAGCATTTCTGGCGCAGCTAACGCAATCCGCGCCACTTTGGGTGGTACAGACACTTCCCCCGGCGGCACTTTGGCTGTGATTCAGTTGGATACCAACTACACCGCTAACGTTTCTTTGCCAGCTACAGCCGCGTTCATTCGTGTGACTGACAGCGGCACAAACACTGGTGAGATTCCTTTGTTGATGAACATTGCAACTGCACCGGCCGCTACTTGCGCCCCCGCCGCAACCAGTGTGACTACTGTGTCTAAGGCAATCAAAGTCATGATTGGTGGCACTGTGTATTACGTCCCTGCTTACGCTTCGTTTGCATAATGCAGATAACCAAGGAATTCTTGGAGTCGGAGATTCATAGCTTAGAGACTGAAGCACAGAAGGCTCAAACCTTTTTAATTCAGGCTCAAGCTACGATTCAAGCGTACAAGATGCTCATTAACAGAATAGACGCACCAGAACCGGAGCAAGAAAATGGCACAACTTCTACTTGATGAAGCAACTAGCACAGGTGCAGGCCTTGCGTGGAATGAGCGCGATACAACGGCTAACTCAACATACACTTTCCATACGTTTCAAGCTATTGGAAATACTTCTGCGTCCACAGGAGCAGCCACTGTTTTGATTGAAGTCAGCAATGATGGCGTGAATTATTTGACGATGGGAACCATTACCTTAACATTGGGGACGGGTGTTACAACAGATGGGTTTGCGGTTATTAACAACTGGAACTTTTACAGGGCTAATTTGTCCGCTATTTCTGGTACAGGAGCAAAAGTCTCCGTGTACATGAAAGGCTAATCATGGCTGTTGTAATTAATAACCCCGTAGCTGGCCATGTTGCAAGAAACTATGGCATGTTTCAAGACAATAACACGCAAGCCAGTGGCGGCGCTACTAGCGCAAACTTGATGTTGTTGCGTACAACTGATTTTGCCAACGGAATATCGATTGCAAGTAATTCACGCATAACTATTGCAACTGCGGGCGTTTATAACATCCAGTTTTCTGCTCAGTTTTCTCGCGCTGCGGGCACTGGATTTTCTACCGTAGAAGTTTGGTTAGCCAAGAACGGTGTTAATCTTGCAGAAACTAATGGCCAAGTAAATGTCCCCCAAAGCGGTGGAAAAAACATGGCAGCTTGGAACTATTTGGTGCAAGCTAGTTCAGGTGACTACTTTCAATTCTACTGGTCAAGTACGGATGCAAATGTTGAGTTGTTATACGGTGCGGCTGGGACAAACCCAACACGCCCTGAAACACCTTCTATCATCGTAACAGTTACTGAAGTAACATAAACTTTTAAATAAGGAGTCCAAAATGGGACGAGCAGCAAAAATGGCGGATGACCAGTACCAAGGCGAAGTTCAGCCCGGTGCGCAGAAGCAAGACATGGCCAAAGGCGGCCCCAAGCAAACAGCACGTAAGACAGTGGCTCCTTCTGGTTCCACTACGCCCCGTGGTGTAGGCATGGCCCGTAACAAGCCTTGCAAGTTGTATTGAAATGGCGAAGTCTCCCGCTTGGCAGCGGAAAGAAGGCAAAAGTCTCAGTGGCGGGTTAAACGCCAAGGGCCGTGCTTCTTACAACAAGGCTAATCCGGGTAAACCCGGATTAAAAGCCCCGCAGCCAGAGGGAGGTTCTCGTAAAGACAGCTTCTGTGCCCGAATGGAAGGCATGAAAAAGAAGCTGACAAGCGAGAAGACCGCCAAAGATCCGGATAGCCGGATCAACAAGAGCTTACGGAAGTGGAAGTGCTAAATGGAAAGCGTTGTTTGGAACATGATCCTAACGGCAAGTATAGGGTTTGTGGGATGGGTTTTGCGCGATAAAGCAGCAGAGATAAACCGTCTACAGATCTTGCTTAATCGCACCCGCGAAGAAGTTGCCAAAGAATATGTGACCAAAGCCGAAGTCCATGCAGACATCAACCGTGTTTTGGATAGACTAGACAGGTTGGACGAGAAGTTAGACCGTTTAATGGGAGCAGCAAATGCCCGCAGTCAGTAAAAAACAAAAGAGATTGATGGATGCAGCAGCACATAGCCCTGCATTTGCAAAGAAAGTAGGCATCCCACAGTCCGTGGCGATGGATTTCAGCAAGGCCAGTAAAGGCAGAAAATTTAGAGAAGGTGGCGAAATGAAAAACTGTTACAAAGACGGCGGTCTTGCCAAAAAAGGCGAAGGCATTGCCAAAAAAGGTTTTGCTAAGGGCGGCATGGTCGCTGGTATGGGCCAGTCACAAGGTAAAACCTTGAACCAAAACGTCAGTAAGCTAGAAGGCGACAAGGTTAACGTCCGTGGTGTTGGTGCAGCCCGTGCCCGCACAGCAATGATCTACTGATATGGCTGTTTCCGGCGTAACCAACTTCGATCTGCAGTTTGACGACCTCATTGCTGAGGCGTATGAGCGCTGCGGCATTGACGTGCGCGATGGTTACGACATGAAGACCGCGCTTCGCTCTGTCAATTTGATTTTTGCAGAGTGGGCCAATCGAGGCCTTAATCTGTGGACGATTGAGCAGCGCCAGCAAATTTTGACGCCCGGAATCTATGAGTATGACCTGCCTTCGGACACCGTAGATGGCCTCTCAGCCGTGATTCGGACCAACGCAGGCCAGTCTACCCAACAGGACATCACAATTGACCGTATAGGCCGTGCTGAGTGGCTCCATGTGCCTAACAAGTTGACTCAATCACGCCCTGCGCAGTACTACATTCAGCGCACAGTGCCGGCTAAGGTGTTTTTGTATCCAGCGCCTGATTCAACGCAGACATGGACGTTTGTTTATTATGCAATTCGTCGCATGGACAATGCTGGTGGGTTCACCAACACCGCAGACATCTCTTTCCGTTTCTTGCCTTGTTTGGCAGCCGCGTTGGCGTATTATTTATCGGTCAAAAAAGCACCGGATCGTGTCATGTTGCTTAAGCAAATGTACGAGGAAGAGTTTGCACGTGCAGCTTCCGAGGACCGTGAGCGTTCGGGCTTCTTTGTGGTGCCTACTTACACGCAGAGGTAAGACATGGCCTATGTATCAGGCAAATTTGCAATTGCGCTGTGCGACAGGTGTGGCCAACGGTACAAACTCAATACGCTTATCAAAGAATGGACAGGCTTTAAGGTTTGTCCTGAATGCTATGAGCCTAAGCATCCACAATTGGAGCCTAAACGCACAATAAATGAGCCACAGGCCTTGTATCAACCTCGTCCAGAGAGTAGACTTGGGGTTACCGTCTACGTCGGGTTCACGGCTGATACTTCGTTTGCTAGTATCGGAATGATGCCGATGCCGTATGCAAAGCCCTTGTGGGCGGCTGCAGTGCTTTCTCCCGTTACAACGAGCATCACATGACATACACGGAACTTGTTGCTGCTATTGAAGCTTACACTGAGAACACGAGTTTCAGTGTGACTGATCTTGCCACTTTTACGATGCAAGCAGAGCAGCGCATTTACAACACCGTTCAGATTGCCAACTTGCGCAAGAACGTGACAGGGGCATTGACAGCAAACAACAAATATTTGGCATGTCCAGATGACTTCTTATCTGCGTACTCCTTGGCGATTTTTCCTTATAACACCACTACGGCTACAGGCGTGGTTGACGAGTACGACATTGAAGTTGCATCAGCCTCAGGTATTGAAGTCGGCCAGTACGTAAATGGCACAAATACGGCCACAGGCGCTACTGTAGAAGCAATTGACGGCACAACAATTACTTTGTCTGGGAAAAATACAGGCACAGTGAATGGCCCTGTTATTTTCCAAGGCGAATACACCTATTTGCTAAGCAAAGACGTCAACTTTATTCGTGAAGTCTATCCTTACGCGCAATATACGGCACGTCCTAAGTACTATTCCATCTTTGGCCCTCGTTCAAATGATGTGAATGAGTTGTCCTTTATGGTAGGTCCTACGCCTGACGCCAGTTACTCTGCAGAATTGCACTATTACTACTACCCACCGTCTATTGTCGATGCCGGCACTTCATGGTTAGGTGATAATTTCAGTTCTGCATTGCTGTATGGCTGCTTGGTCGAGGCATATACCTTCATGAAGGGCGAGCAAGACATGTTGGCGCTGTATAACGGTAAATACCAAGAAGCGCTGGGCCTGTTGAAGAATTTGGGCGATGGCAAGCAGCGTGGCGATGCTTATCGCGATGGTCAAGTCAAACTACCTGTGAGATAACGCATGATTACAGCAGGACTTACAGACAGTTTCAAGGAGCAATTGCTTCTTGGAGTGCATGACTTTGCAACGGATACGTTCTTAATTGCTTTGTATACGTCTTCAGCCATCTTAAACCCCACCACCACTGTCTACACAACAGTGGGCGAAGTAACGGGTGCTGGATACGTGGCAGGTGGCCAAGAATTGCAAAATATCACAGTTAGCTTAGGCATGGGCATCGGCTATGTCAGTTTTGACAATCCATCTTGGGCAGGCGCGTCTTTTGCCACACGTGGTGCATTGATTTATAACTCTACCAAGGCCAATAAATCAGTGGGTATATTGAACTTTGGTATTGACCAGACAATGAACGGGCAATCATTTACGATTCAGTTGCCAACAGACGACCCTGAAACAGCGCTTATTCGGATTACTTAAAATGGCAATTACACAAACCGCCACCACCAGTTTTAAGCTTCAGTTGTTGCAGCAGATACACAACTTTGGTCCAACTTCGCCCGATACTTTTAAAATTGCTTTGTATACGTCTGCTGCGACGCTTGGAGCGGCTACAACGGTGTATTCTGCAACGAATGAAGTATCTAGCTCGGGCACAGGATACACAGCAGGCGGTAATACACTGACAATTAATCCTTCCCCTACAACGGGAACAAATTCAAATGCAGTTCCTACTGCATTTATTTCATTTAACCCCACAAGTTGGACAAATGCCACCTTTACGACAGCGGGGGCCCTCATCTACAATAGCACTGAGGGAAACAAATCTGTGGCGGTGTTGCTGTTTAATACTCCAAAAACAGTCACGGATGATACTTTGCAAATCATTTTCCCCACTGCCGATGCGAACAACGCTATCGTCCGTATCTCTTAATTAGGAGCCATCATGAGCACAGAAATTTCTACAGTCAAAGACGCAGTATCGGCTGGTTTAATTACAAACCGTAGCGGCGCAGAACACGGTGGCGCAGGCGGCGTCTTTACTGTTACCTGTATTGGAGCCGACGGCCAAGAAAAATGGTCTGACACATTCCATAATTTGGTTGTCAACGCAGGTTTGGTAGACATGAATACCAAGTACTTTAAAGCTAGTGGGTACACCGCTGCTTGGTATTTAGGTCTTGTTCAAGGCCCCGGCGCTGGTAACACATATGCTGCGGGTGACACACTGGGCACGCACGCCGGATGGACAGAATTAGTTCCCGGAACTGCCTATACGGGCAACCGCCCACAGGTGTCATTTGGCACTGCTTCTTCAGCAGATCCCTCTGTAATCGCCACCACAACTACCGCATTTGCCATGTTGGTAAATAGCACTGTTGTTGCGGGCGCATTATTGTGTACCGCTGCTTCTGGTACTTCCGGCACATTGTTCTCTGTTGGTAATTTTACTGGCGGTGACAAAACGGTAGATAACGGTGACACATTGAATGTGACATACACGTTCTCCCTCGACGCTGCCTAATAGGGTAATGCGGTGTTTGGAGATATTGCTTTTGCCCAAGCACCCTTTGCCGCTTTAGGCGGGAGAACATTCGCCTCTGCATTAAGTGAAGCCGCTGCAATAGACTCTTCGGTATCTCAAGAAAGTTTATTAGGCGGTAATATTCTGGAGTTGGCAGCAGGCGCGGCAGCGGTAGCAAGCATAAACAACATTCTGAATGCTATTAAGGCTGAATCAGCCACTGCCACAGCCTCCCCAAATTTTGCCGCTTCAATACTTAGTGCTTCGCAGGCGGAGTCCTCCGTAGCTAGAGGCCTTCCCGCATTCACTGCGTCAGTACTTAATGCAGCGCAGGCAGAAACCACTGTAGCTACAGACTCCCTTTCAGCCACAGCAGCCTTGTATGCGGTAATTGCTGAGGTAGTTGCAGTTGCAGGTGTCGCTAATGGAGGACGTGGTTTTTCGGCTTCTATAGTTGAGTCAGTCGCTGGGGCAAGTGCGCAAAGTATTGTTGTTACGTTTTTTGCAGATGTTAATGAATCCGCAATAGGTGATGATACTTTGGCAGTGATCAAAACATTGAATGTTCGCCCAGAAGGTGTACAGTTGTATGTATATATTGGTGATGTACTTGTGTGGCAGCCGATCAACACTGATCAAACACCGCCAGACCCGAACTGGCAAGTAATACCGACATAAGGATTCAAAATGGCTATTGTTTTAAAAGATCGGGTCAAACAAACCGCGTCCGCGCCCGGCACAGGGACGATCACCCTTGGCGCTACAGCCGCTGGCTTTCAGGCTTTTTCAGCTATCGGTAATGGCAACGTTACTTACTTTGCTATCGTAGATTCTGCATCTGGCGCATGGGAGGTGAACTACGGTACATACACGTCTTCTGGCACAACACTGAGTCGTAATGCTACACCACTGTCTTCTTCTGCAGCAGGGGCGTTGGTAAACTTTACGGGCACTGTAGATGTGTTCTGTACGTACCCATCCGAAAAAGCCATCTACGAAGAGGTGGCGGGTAACGTATTGGTTGACGGTGGCCCAATCACAATAGTCGGTACAGGCGTAACAAGCTACACATCGTTTGCTGCGGCTTTGGGTGAGTTTTACGGCAACGTAAACAGTTTTGCTCAGATTTATGCGCAAAATTTAAATGATGGCGCTTCTGCTTCTACCGACATTGTTGCGTATAACGACTTAGGTGATGGCACAAATAACTTCATTGACATGGGCATTGCTAGTTCCAACTACACGGAAGTGGCCTATCCAATCTTTACACCAAGCTCAGGTTACCTTTACAACGATGGTGGCGAATTAATTATTGGTAGTGCTACAGATGATGTAATTTTGTTTGCCGGTGGTGTGGGTACTGCCAATGAAGCTGTGCGGATTGACAAAACAACACGAGATGTAAGCTTTACAGGCGCTGTTGGTACGGGTGGCGGGCTGGCTGTTACAGGCGCTGCAACATTTGGCTCAACAGTGGCGCTGAGTGCAAGCCCTACTACTGCGTTGCAAGCTGCTACCAAGCAGTATGTGGACGAGCAAGTTACGGCTGGTATTCACATCCACGAGCCTGTGCGGGTTGAAACAACAGGCAACTTAACTGCTACGTATACCGGCGGCGGCACTAACGCCAACATCATTCTGATTGCAAACGGCACCGATATTACTTTCTTTGGTGTAACGCCATCTATTGGGGATCAGTTTTACATTGGTAGTTCAAGCAATGGCCTGCTTGCTAACACCGCATATTTTGTGGTCAACATTGTTACCGCAGGCACAGTTCAAGCGTCTTTAACCTACGGCGGTGTAGTTGTTTCTGGCCTGACCAACGGTGCTCCCACAATTCCGTCGGTTATTAACTCCGGGGTTGGCGCAACTTTAACCAATGCAGGCGCTCAAGCGGCATTGGTGGTTGATGGCATTACGCTTTCTGCAACAAATCGAGTCATGGTGCGTTTGCAGACAAATGGCGCACACAATGGTGTTTATACAGTTACTAATGTAGGCTCCGGTGCAACCAATTGGGTGTTAACTCGTTCCGCAGACGCGAGTATTGTTAGTCCTTCTGACCCATTGGGATTGGGTACAGGCGATTACTTCTATACCCAAGAAGGCACTTTAAACGCAGGTGACTCCCACGTTTTGACCACTGAACCCAATACGATGATTATTGGGTATACACCTCTGACGTATACACAGTTCAGTGGAGCAATCACATATACCGGCGGTACTAACATTGATGTGACAGGGCAAGTTATCTCTGTCACAGGGGCTATTGGCGCAACCAACGGTGGTACAGGCACAGCTACAGTTACAACGGGTGACTTACTTTACGGTTCAGGCACAAATGCTTGGGGAAAATTAGCCGCAGGTGCGGGCTACAAATCTTTGGTGATGAACGCAGGTGGCACAAACGTTGAGTGGAATGCTGTTGCTTTAAACCAATCGGGCGCAGTCTCAGGAACTCTCCCTGCGACAAATGGTGGTACAGGACTGAGCGCATACACCCTTGGAGATACCGTTTACTCAAGCGCAGCAAACACATTGCTGAACTTGGCAGGTAACATCACAACAACCAAGAAGTTCTTAACTCAAACCGGTACAGGTGCAGCCTCTGCTGCTCCCGCTTGGGGAACAATTTCCGGCTCTGATGTGTCTGGCAACATCTCTGGATCGGCTGGGTCTGTGGCAAATGCGCTGACGTTGGGTACATACCTGACTGGCACAAGTTTTAACGGCTCTGCTGCTGTAACAGCAACCGTTGACGCAACCGCAGCCAACACAGCATCCAAAGTGGTGGCCCGTGATTCATCCGGTAACTTTGCTGCTGGTACGATTACAGCCACCTTGAGTGGTTCTGCCACAAGCGCAACTACAGCTACAAATATTGCAGGTGGTGCAGCTAATCAAATTCCCTACCAATCTTCTGCGGGGGTCACGGCTTTTGCTACTGCGGCTTCGGGTACAAACACAGTTTTAAACTATACAGGCTCGGCATTTAGCTGGGTAGCTGGAACCATCTCTGGTGTGGCTTTAGGTTCTAATCTAAACGCGTTGACCGCAGGCACAGGCATTACATATAGTTCTGGAACCACTTATAACGGTTCTGCCGCAATCACAATCAGTATCCCCCAAGCAATTGCAACAAGTTCTAATGTTCAGTTTAACTCTTTGGGAGTTGGTACGGCGGGGTCAACAGTTGCTGGACAAATTCGCGCAACCGATAGCGTTGTGGCGTTCTATTCGTCTGATATCAAGTTCAAAGAAAACGTGCAAGCTATCCCCGATGCATTGGCAACTGTAAATGCTATTGGCGGAAAGCTGTTTGACTGGACTGACGAATACGTTGCTAATAACGGTGGAGAAGACGGTTATTTTGTGCAGAAGGCTGATTTTGGTGTTATTGCCCAAGATGTGCAAAAAGTTTTTCCAAGAGCAGTGCGAACAAAACAAGATGGTACTTTAGCGGTAGACTATGAAAAACTTAGCGCATTAGCGTTTGCCGCATTGGTTGAATTGACCAATCGTGTACAAGCCCTTGAGGCGAAAGGATAATCATGGCAGTAACCAATTTTTCCCCGCTCCTTGGTTTGGCACTGCCGACCACAGGAGATCTGTCTGGTACGTGGGGCAACACCGTCAACGTTTCTATCACAGCGCTTCTTGATTCAGCAGTAGCGGGAACTACAACGCTTTCCGCCGATTCGGATGTTACGTTGAGTACAACCAACGGCGCGGCGAACCAAGCACGTAATGCCGTGCTCCTTTGTACAGGGGCCCGTTCGTCACTAAAAACAATTACTGCTCCGGCCCAATCAAAAGCATATATCGTTATTAATTCCACCACCGGGGGATATGCGGTTAAGGTAGTAGGCTCTGGCCCAACAACACCCGGCGCTACAGTGTCAAACGGCGAAAAGGCGTTGATTGCTTGGAATGGATCTGACTATGTGATTGTGTCGCGTAGTTTGATTAATCTTTCTACAGATGCGCAAGGTGTTTTACCTGTGGTTAATGGCGGTACAGGTACCTCTACTCCAAATCTGACAGCAGGGTCAGGTGTGACTATTTCAGGCACATGGCCAAACCAAACCATTTCTAATTCTTCTCCGGGAGTGGGCTCTGTCACATCTGTTGGTGGTACTGGTACTGCAAACGGATTGACACTATCTGGTACGGTTACATCTTCTGGCAATATCACGTTAAGCGGTAGCGTCATTAGTTTGACAAGTGCAAACTTTAGTATTTCAGAAATTGGAGGGGCCTTGGTTTTTAAATACGGGGCTACTACAATTGCAAGTCTTTCAAGTACTGGTGTACTTACAACACTCAGTGATATCACCGGTAACGGAACACCTTAAAGGAGCGCATCAATGGCAACCTCTCTCGTATCGACGGGCGTACAATTTCCCGACGCAACAATTCAGACTTCTGCGGCAAGCACAATTGCCACACAGACTACTACGTCTGGTTCTGCCAATATTACGTTGACCTCCGCATCGACGCCTATTCAAAACGTGACGATGACCGCTGTTGGTAAGTATGTTCAGTTGCCCAGTGCAACTACTCTTACTATTGGTAGCCCTAAGTTCATTATCACAAACCGTGGATCACAGTACCCTGTGGGCATTCGCAACAATGCAGGTACTTTACTGGGCGCTATTGATCCGGGCGAGAGCGTAACCTGTGTTCTATCAAGCATTGCCACTGCGGCGGGTGTGTGGGCTTTAGACGGCGTCTATAGAGAAATGTTTGTCACCATTGACACGCCTGTGACCGGAGGCGAAGCACCTTATTATCCCTATGGGGGGTATTTGTCTGCCAACTTGGATGACAACAAATCAATTCACTGCATTGGCACAAATAAGGTAGTTGCTGTAGACAATTCTACAAATGCGTTAGGCACCGCTGTAACAATTGCTGGAACTACCCGTGGTGTATTTAGATTGACAGCCACTACGGCAATTGTGTTTTATGACAACGCAGTGGTGAGTGCATCACATGTCTATTCGGCAGTAGTAGTTACTCTTTCCAGCGCGACAACATTGACGCTTGGGACGCCAACAAGCGGCGCGGCTTCTGAAGACATGCCTTTCTATTATGAAACAGGCTGGGCGGCTCCCCACATTACACAGATGTCTGCCACAAGTTTTATTGCTGTTGGTTCTGGGGCATATGGTACAACTGGAGCATATCCAACAGCACTTGGTATTACGGTATCAGGTACTACTGTAACATTTGGCTCTAAGCTAATACTTACAGGCGCTGACTTACCCTCCTACTGTACTACCACTACCACTAGTGGCTGCTGCGCCGTATGGAAGTTGACAGCTACAACAGCCCTTGCTGTTTACTACCAATCTGCCGTAGCGCAGACTAATGCACACAATGTAAATGTATTGACTTTGAGTGGTTCAACAGTAAGCCAAGGCACACCTGCAACAATTCCTAGTGGCTTGGGTCAGTGGGGAGGCTATACAGGGTTCCCTAGTATTACACCGCTTTCAAGTACGTTATTTGCATATGCCTGTAACGGTTCTCCCGGTAACAACCAACAAACGCGTATATTCCCAATCAATATATCGGGCACAACCACCTCATACGGAAACTACTACACTATTGGTGGTGGTGGATATGGTTCCCCGATGTATAACGCATCGTATAATCAAGCTACGCGCAGCGCACAGATTGTTGTCCCAATGTCTGCGACTAGTGGCTGTGTTACAACTGCAAATGACTATTGGAATTTTACAAGTACGCTTTACACATTTTATTTGTCAGGCAGCGATTTTGTCGGTTATACCAACTATGGATCAAACTACGGCCCATCTAGAAACCTTTCTGGTCGTAATTATGGCGCACGTGCTTACTCATTTACATCGTGGATGGCAGATACAGGAGTCTACAAAGACTCCAAGAACTTTGATAGTTTTGGCACTTATAAAAAAATAAATGCGCTATTTACGAATTTTATGCCGGTTGCGGGTTGGGGCGGCGGCGGTGGAACTCAATATGTAGATGTGCTGGGGACTAGAACGTTTTCTGCGCTTGTATTCGGTGGCACTGCAACAACGCCAACAATTACGCAAGGTAAAACTTTTCAGTTGACTGTTGGCGATGGTTTGTTGGATGCCGATAGATCGAGGGGACAGACCATTCTTTTGAATAATGGTGACCGAATTCTGTTCCCGGGTTTATTTTCAAACAATTTGTATTTGTTGCGGGGCACTGATTTGCAATTGACTGATTCTGTACCAATTAGATATTTCACTACTAATGATAATAATGTTAGCCCTTTGCAATGGAGCAACTTAATCCCAGTAGGCCCCCAACGTATTGTGTATTTTATGTATGACCAATCAAACACTTATCGTTGCATCAGTGTTGAAACAACCGTTGGAGGTTAATGATGAAGCTATTAACAATAGGTGAACAAATTGTGGCCCCTCTTGCTGAGGGATACACCGAGACTAGCGACCACTTTAGTAGTGCGGGCGTTATCATTACCAAGTATCCCGGCGTAAGGTATACAGTTGTTGATATTTCCGGGGAGCAACCATGGGACTTTACAACAGTAGCGTATGTTGTACGTGGTGGGAAACTTGTTTACGCTGAAGCATTTAAGATGGGGCATCTCAAGCATTACTCAAACAAAGTACGCGAAGAACGCGACGCCGAATTGAGCCGCTCAGATTGGACACAACTACCTGATGCTTTTAATGGCGATGCAGGATTAAAGGCTGAATGCGCTGCATATCGACAAGCATTGCGCAATATCACAAGTCAAGCAGGGTTTCCGTTTGAAGTGGAATGGCCTGTTCGCCCAGAGCCGATGAAACTTCTTACAACTATTCACCGACTGGGTGGTATGTAATGAGCGACGATACTGTTAACAGAGTCAAACTGCTTGCTGCAAGTAACGTGCTTTGCAAAATGATGTATTTTGACAAGGCTGGAGAAATTGTTGTAGGCCACACGCATCCCTACAACCACGCCACGTTGGTCTCTAGCGGGTCAGTGCGCGTTACATTGATGTCTACTGAAGGTGAAGTTAAGCCTTCTAAAGTATTCAAAGCGCCAACGATGATCTACATCCCAGAAGGTGAAAGTCATGAGTTGGTTGCGCTTGAAGACAATACTTTGTGTGTCTGCATCCATGCGCTGCGCACAATTGACGAAGAGATTGTATCTCCTGACTTTTTGGTAGCGTGTGTTGAAGATTCGCCAGAAAAGGAAATTGTCAATCGCAAACTGCTAGACGAATATGGCATGACAATGCAATCTTTGATCTCTCCCATCCCTGCATATCAGCCACAGTAAAGCCTTCGTTGTGTAGGGTGCGTTAACAATTTTGTGGATATGGCGATGACAAATGCGCTGGTTTCTTCTGTTACTGCTGTTGGGGCTAGTTGGAGCCGTAGCCAAGAGTGGTTGCCATGTGCGCGAGTTCTATGGGATTGGCTACACGGTTCACGACCCAACGCTACGGCACAAAGAAATGATGGCTTGGCTAGATCAGAACGCAGGTTATTGCAAGTCAACAGAATATGTGGTCATTTGGAACAACCTATCCGAGTGGGCGGGTGCGGCAGATTCCACATGGCTGCGTAACAAAGTTGTTCATGGATACAAAGAGGCTCTTGAGCGTGAAAAGAAATGATCCCGCCCATACACAAATGGTATCCCATGGTTCAGCCGGGAGGCGAGCCAACTAAGACGGATGCGCTTGAGCGCAGGCAACAGCGGCTTGAAGAGGAATACAAGCAAGCGCTGAAGATGAAGAAGGTGAAGGACAAAATTGATGATCTTGAGTTTGAGTTGTACGTGAAGAAAGCCGAACGCAATCAACTTAGACTTGAGATTTTTACAAACCGCAAAGTGGATGTACTTGTATGAACGATAACCCAGATGTAGTAGGTAAATTGACGTACTCTGTAACCCTCATGGTAGCCGCTACCCTTTGCCTGTCTGTGCTCGGTATGGTGGTTGCGTTCCTGCTCGGTTTATGGGCTAAGGAAGTGGACAATGCAGAAATTTTCAGTATGCTCCACCCGGCGTTTCAGACAATCATTGGCGGCTTTATTGGTCTTTTGGCGGGGGTCAAACTCTCGCATGGAGATAGCCATCACAAATGTAAACACTGTGGAGAATAACCATGCTTGATATTTTATCTGGGGGACTGCTAGGCTCCATCTTTGGCGGCATCTTTCGTATGGCCCCCGAGGTGCTGAAGTTCTTTGACAAGAAGAATGAGCGCCAGCATGAGCTTGCTATGTTTGCCCGTCAGTGTGAACTAGAAACCCTGCGTGGCCAGCAGAAGTTGGCTGAAATAGGCGCTCAACGTGAAGCGGCTATGGATGTGGGTGTTATGGATGCCTTTAACAACGCCATCACTCAACAGGCCGAAATGGTCAAAGCCGCAGGCGGTTGGGTAGCTAGTCTGTCTGCTTCCGTCAGGCCAGTGGTTACTTACTGGGTGCTATTTGTGTGGAGCTTTATCCACGTATGGTTTGCATGGAACGCATGGCTGGGCGGTGCGCCTGCTACCGAAGTGTTTAAGACCATGATGACACCTGACTTCTCAGCCTTGTTGTCTGGGACAATTAACTATTGGTTTCTTGATCGTACTTTAAAGCAAAGGGGTATTTAAATGGCACACGCAAAC
>JAUKPQ010034225.1:24099-35025 GCA_032273045.1 Chloridella minuta | reverse complement strand
AATTCCATAACATGGTGCACAAATACTAAGAGAGTAAATTTCTATGTTCTATGCTTAGAGAGTTGTTGTGTGGGAATGGTTTTCTTTCGACATATTTCGACAACATATTTCGACAAAATCTAAATGATAATTAAGATATAATTTGAAATCATATCTTAAGGAGGAAAAATTAATGAAAAAATACTCAAAAGGTTTAATAACTGGAATAATTGTAACATCAGTAATGACAGCAACGACATTTTCGGTGGCAGAGTCAGTAGAGGTGGATTTCAACAAAATCAAGGTAAAAGTCAATGGTCAAAATGTTCAAGCCGAAAACGTTCTTATTAATGGAAGAACCTATGTTCCGCTAAGAGCAATATCGGAAATATTGCAAAAAGATGTTGCGTGGGATGCCAATACTTCCACAGCTAGTATTAATGATAAAAATCAAACTATTTCAAATGTTACCGAGATAGCTAAAACAACCGAGGCAACCAAATCAAGTGTTCCAGCTGAGTATAAATCTGCACTAATTAAGGCAGAATCCTATGCTAACACTATGCATATGTCTAAAAAAGGAGTATATTCGCAATTGATTTCAATATATGGAGAAAAATTTACGCCGGAAGCTGCACAGTATGCAATTGAAAACGTTAAATCAGATTGGAACGCTAATGCATTGGCAAAAGCTAAAACTTACCAAAATAATATGAATATGTCTCCAACTGCAATTTATAGTCAGCTAACTTCAGATTATGGTGAAAAATTTACTAAAGAAGAAGCAGATTATGCTATTCAGCATCTTAATGAGATGTAAGAATCTAAAAGATATTTCAAAGGTGGTTTTTTCATCTTTTCTGTGTATCCCATCGAACACCAAGGCGGAATACACAGAAAAGATGGGCCAGCAAGTAAACTCTTTGATGAATAAAATTAAAGATAAATGAGGGATATTATGGGTAGCATACAGAAACGTGGAGAAAACACATATCTATTGACCGTGTCTGGAGGATTTGGTTTAAATGGAAAGCGACAAAGACACACAAAAACTGTAGAAGCAAAGGACGAAAAATCCGCTGCCAAGCAAATGGTAAAATTTGAACAAGAGGTAGAGGCTAATAATTATATTAAGCCAGACAAAATGACATTCGAATCATTCGCAACCGAATGGCTTGCCAAATATGCAAAACCTAATCTCGAAGGTAGAACATACGAAAGATACAAAGAAATTCTTGATTCAAGAGTTATTCCAGCTTTTAGGAAATTGAGATTGGAACAAATTAAGCCTATGCATTTAATGGAATTCTATGAAAATTTAAAGGAAGACGGTATTAGATTAGATGGGAAAAAAGGAGGCCTATCTGAGCAAACAGTAAAACATCATCATAGACTAATATGCACTATGTTTAACCATGCCGTTGAGTGGCAAATGATAGCTAATAATCCTGCATCAAGAGTTAAAGTCCCAAAGGTTACTCAAAAGGAAATATCTCATTACGACCAAGAACAGATAATGACATTAATTCATAAACTCAATCTTGCGCCAACTAAATATATGACAATGGTCATGATATCAATTTTTACAGGGATGAGACGGGGCGAGCTTATGGGGTTAACGTGGGATGATATCAATTTTGATGGCAATGTTATAACCATACATCAAGCAAGCCAGTATATAAGAGGTGAAGGGGTTACCATGAAGCAACCAAAAAATAAATTTTCCAAAAGAAAAATATCGGTACCGGTATTTATCACGGAACTTCTCTCTGCTCACAAAATTATTCAGAGCGAGGACATTCTTAAACTTGCTGAAAGACACGAGAATAATAACCTTGTATTTTCTCAGGTTAACGGTAAGCCAATGCACCCAGACACCATAACCTCTTGGTTTGTTAATTTTATCAAAGATCAGAAACTACCTCATATCACCTTTCACGGATTGCGCCACAGTCACGCTACAATACTATTATTCAACAATACGGATATCGTTACCGTGTCAAGACGGTTAGGTCACAATAGAACATCAACTACCATAGATATATATGGACACGCTATAGAAAATTCAGAAAAATCTTCGGCGGATAAATTAGAAAACTTACTCCTAAAAACTCAAAACTGTCAACAAACTGTCAACAAGACAAAAAAAAGGCTTCCATTTAATTTCTGGAAGCCTTCTCGCTCTAGCGCACACAAGATGACTTGAACGTCTGACCTACGGTTGAGGGAACTGTTGATATTCGTTTTTCGTGAAATGTTAACAGGCTTGAAACGTTCATATATAAGGGTTTATGATTATATTCATATTGTTTCACGTTTAAATTTCCATTAAAAAGTGTCAACAGTGTCAACAAAGTGTCAACAAGTTTACAATAAAAAAGACCTCTCAAGTTTTAGGCCTGAGAGGTCTTTTTTATGTATCTTACTTGTTTTCACTGTCCCTTCTAGTACACTCAATTGTCACGCTACCGCTACCTTGATGCCCTTGCTCGTAATTGTTCTGGTGTATTTTAGTTATAGCATCTTCAATTACTACGTGATCTGTACACGTTTCCTTTTTCAGACAAAAACTGCAGGGAAAATTTCTTGAATACGACATAATTATTACCATCCTTTATTTTTTAAAGTCAATTCCCCTCTTACAGGAAGAAAATTGCATACGGTACCGGTTTTTTTTGCTTAAATAATTAAACTCCCCGAGTCTCATAAATCTTATTCGCCATCATTTCCAACAACCTCACCACATATTCAGCCCTTAAACCCCTCATAAATACCACTGGGTCATATTGTGCCTTGTACCAAAATTCGGGACTGTTAAGACCTATGTCTGCAGCCACCATGTCCACGCAACGTTTGAAATTAGGGTCAACCGTAGCAATTACAGGCTTCATGCCCTCATAAATAATATCATCCCTAAAATTTTGACCTGGACAACTTGTGTTGTTTACGTCCTTGTGCCTCAAAGCTCGTATTTTTGGATATTGCAATAGTGTATCTCTCAAAATATCAATGCCTGTTTGCACCTGTTCTTCCGTCATATTTTCAACATCAAAATTGCCGACAAAACAAGCGCTTATGCTGTTGTCGTTGTAACCGTAAGCGTCGGCGTCACACGCCCACATTGGACGACCCGAATGGATACTGCCGTCCTTATACACAACTAAATTGTACCCACACCCTATCCAGCCACGTTCTTTGTGCCACGCATGTATGTCTTCTACTGTACAATTAATAGCTTCGGCATGATGAAAAATTAGAAAGTCTGTTGTTTCTCGCTTTCGCAATCCATCGAATTTTAAGTTACTCTCAACTATATTCAACATTATACCACCTTCTTTCCAAAGTCTTTTACGACTTCGCAAACCTCTTCCACTTTTGTATTAATACATGTCAATTCCTTCTGTATGTCGTCCGACAGACTTTTTATCACGTCTTGGTATTTACCCTCTCGGATGGCATTTTGCTTTAGGACATAAAACAACAAAAATACAAACATCATTGCGAATATACCATTTTTTTCTGCCATGCTTAAGATTGTTTGCTCCATCGTAGCCTCCAAAAATCAAAATTATAGGACCGTATTTCTACGATCCTATGTGGATTATTCCTTAATTTTACCACCAAACTATCACACAACCACCAGCACCGCCACCACCGCCTGCATTAACACCTGCAACTCCATTGCCAGCTAATGTTGCACCATATCCACCAGCCCCACCAGCAGTCCCCGTTGCAGCACCTCCAGTTCCTCCGGCTCCTGCTGTTCCGCTACCACCATCACCTCCAGCCGTTCCTGTTTCGCTGTTTGCAGCACCTTCTCCACCACCACCGCCACCACCGACCGTAACCGTTACAGCAGCGTTAGCTAGTAGACTTGCGACGGCACGAGTTATGGCGCCACCATTACCTCCAGCAGCAGCTCTCGAACTATTACCAGAACCACCACCGCCAGCACCGTAACCACCGCCACCGCCACCAGCGTAACTACTGTAGCCAGCACCTCCACCACCTTTTGATGCTCCATGCTGACCACCCATACTAGCTACGCTTGGAGACCCAATTGCACCTCCTCCAGATGTCAATGATACTGGTATGCTTGCATAATTCTCCATTCCATTTCCCACAGGGATATTACCTTCCAACATATATCCACCACCACCGCCACCACCATAGGTGGTGTATGGGTTACCCCCAAAAGTTCCACCTGATGCTCCGGGTATACCCGGAGCATTCTGTACTGCTATTGCTCCATCCCCACCTGCAGCCGAAGCATACGCTCCAAATATACTAGTTCCACCAGCGCCGCCGCTACCAGCTTTTGATGTCGTAGCTGTATTAGATCCTGCCCCTCCTCCACCGCCTCCAATGACCATTACCGTGAAATCGCCAGTGATTGGTGCTGTAAATGTTCCGCTCGCTTCGTAGATAGTCATGCCCATATAAATCAACTCCTTTGATTAAAATTTCCACCCTGACGTTGCAATTTGAAAGCTAGACCGCTGTGTATGCCCCATATCATTTATTACACCGACTATAATCGCGCGCTGCTGTGTTATATTCCCCTCAATTTTTTCATCGAGACAAGTTACCGACTTAGATAACCCATCCACCGTTGCTTTAAGATTGTTAACAGTACCATATGTCAAACTTGGCTGACTACTTAACCCGATATAGTTATAAGCAAAATCGTAATATTGCCCGGCGCTGGCTCCTGAGATCGTAAAAGTCAAGCCTCCTACCGAAACCGTGCAGGTATTAAGATCTACCGGCGTTAACGCTCCTGTCGTGGTGTTGATTAAATTAACATATGCAAGACTTGACATTGGCTTTGCAACATCGCTGATGTTGACATTTGTGTCGTACAAATCCCAATCACTTATAACTGGCTCCACTAAAATTGTACCGCTCGGCTCTGAGTTGAGTATGTTTGGGTAATAATTTGTCACAATAGGAGTAGCAAGTTGATAATACATCTGATAAGGTTGAAATCCTACGTCAATATTAGCATAGCAATGTGCATAATCTGCTGCTCCTGCATTTTTGACTGTACCTGATGCAATACCTGTCCATACGCAAGATGCCACATTATCGTTAGCTGTGGTGAGTTTCCAACCGTTCATATAGGCTTTGATTAAGCCGCCCCATGTTAAGCCTGTGAATGATGTTCCTGATACCCAAGATTCATCCCATCCTGAATCCGCATCGGATACAGAGACATATAATTGTGCTCCAATAGGAGTTAAACAATCACTTGACACTATGTTTGTAGTGTATGTTAATCGTTTATTGTTAGATTTTATACTATATACTTCGCCAACTTTCATTAAAGGAAATGCTCCAAGTGATGTCGCAAAATATTTCCATCCTATACCATCACCTTGAAATGTATAGGTAAACGCATTCCCACTCAACGTCACAACATCACTAACATTCTTAGTATGCTGTCCTGTCAACATATCAAACTTATCGTATATCGTATCTGATACGCTATTAAGCACAACTGGGACAATTGCGCTTGTGGATTTGTAGGTTTCGTATGTTGTTGCTACTGCACCCTTCTCAAGTTGTAGTCCAGCTAGTTGAGTGGCAATAATAGTATTAGCTACAACATAGACACAGTTAACTGGAGTGGTGAATGTACTTGTAGTAGCGTATCCTAAATAGACTCTATTTTCGTCGTAGTAATGTATATACTCACCTGTTGTAGATTTTGTATACTGTGTCGATGGTAAAACTCTAATAAACTCAGTAAATGCGTATCCACCAGCGGTAGTTATAACTCCAGTTCCTGGCCAAATAGCTGCGCCATATGTTAATGCGCTTTTATTTATTAGGTTCTTCCCAACGCTTAAAACTCGCATTTTATCTGTGCTGAGTAGATTCAAGCCCTGTGGTATAAACGTTGCTGTGTAGCGTGCTGTGTTGCTTATACGGAGTTCGTCCATCCATCCGTTAAATTCTTCTTCACCTGTATAATCTGCCCCCACTCTAATAGTAGTTACAGTCTGATAGTTATTATTATCGGTATAGTTAGAACCTTCCTGCACGCCATTTACAAACAATTTTGTAACATTGTTTGACTTAACGATTGCAAGATGATACCAAACACCAGTTACTGCTACTGTAGTACCAGTTATTCTAGGTGCGGCACTTACTAATAACTTAAATTTGTTATCTGCACTGTCAATATATAGTGTAGGACCTATATTGTCAAAGCCTATTCTAAAATCCACAAAAACTTGGTCTAATGATAACGTGTTTAATCTCACCCAACACTCAATAGTAAAATCCCCACTCCCCAAATCTAAATCACTATTTGCATCAGTAACCGTCAAATAATCGCCTGTACCATCAAACAAACCTGACGATGTACCCCAACGCTTTTGTGCCGTATCAATTTGAGCGTTACCACTTGCCACAACTGTTTTTCCTGTCTGATCTGTGAAGCTTGTTGAAGCATCTAAACCCTCGAAATACATTAACAGTTTCGTGTTTGCATC
Source organism: Chloridella minuta (assembly GCA_032273045.1). Lineage (NCBI taxonomy): Eukaryota > Xanthophyceae > Mischococcales > Pleurochloridaceae > Chloridella > Chloridella minuta. The sequence goes on along the minus strand of JAUKPQ010034225.1, from coordinate 28,546 downwards.
ATAGCCGTTTGTTGTACGTCCTCTCAAATACGCTGTGCTAAATGGAGCTTCTAAAACTGTTGATGCTAGGCTTGTAATTGGTTGTGTTACTGTAGCCTCGGAATCAAACGTGGGGTTTTCTATGGCGTCATGTGCCTCATCGATACCTGTTTCTATTTTATTCATGTTTGCCGCTGATATTGGAGTTACCGCATCAACCCAACTCGTTTTTGTATATGCCATATTAACTATTCACCGCCTCCACTGTAATTTCAACACTCACTGTCAAGCTCTGTGTATTGTCTTTTGCAACATTTATTAATCCGCCAGTAAAAAGAGTACCAGTATTAATGGATAAGCTAGCACCATCACAAAAACAACCGCCTTCAATGTAAGTTACTCCGTTAGCCTCTGTCTCGTCCCAGTATCCTTCCGCAATAATAGTAGTTCCATCGATTATATTTGTGGATATTTTACGCTCCATTTCGTTGTCTAATAACGTAGATGTAGCATCAAGAGGGGTTGACCCGTTACCAACGCCGATATGTGTTATATCTGCAGCCAACAATTCAATTATTCTATCTATTGCACCATTTGTAGTTGTTGCCACGGTTCTCACCTCCTCAAATTATCAAACTAGTATTGCAATAAATATTTGTATTACAGATATGATACTGGTGTACCGATGTTGTGATTGTAGTTGTTATCTTGATATTTCCGTATAGTTTAGTTATCCTAGCAACCCCAGCCGCATCGTCAAGGCTCTCATTTTCAAGCGCCCCGACCCTGCTGTTCGTATCTGTTAATATTTCTGTAAGCTTAGCCATTATAGCACCTCCGACATCTCTACCGTATATACCAAATCTTCGGGAGTTATTTGAGTAGAAATAGATACAACTAAGAAGTTTCCAACAACGTTCCACGGCCTGTTGACATCCACACTGACAATGTTAGCGGCGCATTTTTGACCTACGATGTATGCTACCCTCGTGGAGAAAGAAATTCGGCGTCTCGTAATTGATTTCCGCTTTACTTCCGCCTGCCCAAATCGCCTTGCCGAAAGCTTATCCATAATATCTTTATTTCTTACTGCCTTCTCTATGAGCCAATAGTTTGCTATATCTGTGGGATTCTCATAATAATCAATAAGTTGTTTAGACGGTCTATAATGGATTTTTATACTCCCCGAAAAAGGAGTAACTATGTTATCAGGAATGATTAATACTTTATTTTTTTTATTAATTAGAAAATCTTGTGCATCATCGTCGTTTTGCTCAAGCTTTACATCCGTAGACGCTCCATCCACAGTAACAGAATAATAATTCGGCTCATATGCAAGAGTAAAAAATCTTTGCTGTCCGTCCCCCGTAAAATACTGGTCAATGTAGGTTGCATCCGTGATTTTGCTACCAACAATCCAAACTCTGTTTGCCGCCTGTTCACCCTCGTACGATACACTCAGAGAATCAAATATTATCGTTGCCATCGTTACTGCAGGGCCTAGACTTTCATACTGATAAAACATATGTACATCTTGCGCCGCATCCACATACCAATGGTAATCATAGACATGTTCAAATACTTTCTTGACTGCATCAAGCGCCTTGACATGCTGAAATTGCAGATTGTCGATTGTTGCAGATGTAGGAATAACTGATGTTGAGGTCAACTCTGGAATGTACTTTGAAATAATATCTTTCAAAATATAATCAATAGTTTGATTTTGATATGTTTGGGCAACAAGGCGCACGGTAAAGAAATAACTATAGTCAAAGCACTCAAACTCTGTCGTTTTATAAACGCTTCCGTCTGAATCGCTTTGTCTTGCAACCACACCTTTATATGCCGTCACCGCATCCTTTTTTATTGTAACGACATTGAACTTATGGATATCCTGAATTCCAAAGCAAGAGAGCTTGAAGGTATTAGAATCACTATCGATTTTTTCATCAACAGAAACCTGAGCGGTACGGGCACTAATATCATAAGTTGCGTCAGTGATAGGATCATACATTTCCACAGTCCATACTGCCATTACGTTGCCCCCAAACCGACAAGCCTTGACCCGAGATATGAGTCAATTCCTTCATAGATTTTTTTACCCTCTAGATAAATTGTTATAGGTCTGTTATTTCCCCCTGAAGATGCTTGATTATTATATTCTCTTGGTACCACGGCTTCGCCTTTGTGTATCATAGCAAGCATATCCTGTGGAACATAGTTTGTCCCACTTGCAAGAGCAGGGATATTTGGTATCTGAGGAAATCCTATCGAATATCCTCCAATTTGACCGAAGCCTGAAATATTTACAGATGGTACTGTGATTCTTATAGCATTTATTTGATTGATTATACTATTTATCATGCTAACCCAACCATTGACTGCACTCTTCAGAGTAGTTGTAATACCATCCCATATACCGCTTGCAATATTTTTCAAGCCACCCCAAGCATCGCTCATAGCTGTTTTAACTGTATCAAACACTTTTGCAAAGACGTTAGAAATCCAATCATATGCGATTATCATCGAAGCTTTTATAATATCCCAAGCCGTTACAAATATTAAATTAATAGCATCTAAAGCTAATGAAAATGTACTTTTAACTATGTCCCATACACCGCTAAATATATCCTTGATGCCATCCCAAACTTTTTGCCAGTCACCCATAAATAGCCCTGCAAATATTTTAAATATACCATCAATAATTTTAAAAACGCCGCTAAATATAACTGTAATTGCATCCCATATTTTTGAGAATGCCACTTTCAAATCTTCACCCCATATTTCCCAAAATTTCTTTAACCCGTCAAATACTGCCATAGCAATAATTTTTAGGTTGTCAAATATCGATGATAGCCTTGTTTTAATTTCCCCCCACAACGTTAATATTTTACTTCTGAATTCCTCGTTGTTTTTATATAAAGCTACAAACGCAATCACAAGCAATGCAATAACTCCAATAATAATCAATACAGGAGCACTGACCGCCGCTATTGCAGAAGATAACACCGCAAATCCTGAAGCCATACTACCGATAATCATTAATACCGGGCCGATAGCAGCAGCAATTCCCGCACCTATAACTATCCACTTTTGAGTTTCTGGGCTTAATAGCATGAATCGATTTGTAAGGTTCGTCAAAAAATCCGTAAACTGTTTTAGCACTGGAAGAAATGCTGTCCCAATAGATATTGACGCTGTTTCCAAAGAGCCTTTCAACTGTTCCAAAGACCCATTCAAATTATTCAGCTTCTCAGCTGCCACCTGATCCGCCCCAACTTTGCCCATTGCAGCCGCCATATCATTCACGCCTTTAGCACCTTCGGCAAAAAGTATATTTGAAGCTCTAACTGCATCAGACCCAAATATAGTTTCCATAGCTTGAAGTCGTTGGGCATCTGTCATGCCTGTCATGGATGTTTTAAGAGTTTCCGCAATCTCTGAAAGACCCTTTAACTTTCCAGTTTGGTCAAAAAATGCGCTTGAACCATCTTTTGCAGTAAGTCCTAATTTATCAAATAATTTAACTTGCTTGTCAGTCTGAGGTTGCAGATTCATCAACATTGTTTTCAATGACGTTCCTGCATCGCTACCTTTCAACCCATTTTGAGCTAATACGGCAAGCGCTGTGGTCGTATCCTTAAAACTCATGCCCGCACTACTTGCTACTGCGCCTACAGAAGCTAGTCCATATTTTAACTCACCAACATCCGTTGCTGATGCATTCGCTGCTCCCGCAAGAATATCCGCTGCATTACCCACGGATAGGTTGTCTTTCTTAAACGCATTCAATGCCGTAGATGCAATTTCTGCAGCATCCTTCAACTCAATTCCACCTGCAGATGCTAGCGAAAGCGCACCCTTAAGGCCACCGTTAAGTATTTGTGATGTTGATAACCCCGCTTTGGCCAATTCTTCGATTCCACCTGCAGCTTCCATGGCTGAATATTTTGTATCAGCTCCCATTTTAAGAGCAAGTTTCTTCATACTTTCCATTTCGTCGCCCGTTGCTCCAGAGACAGCCTTTACATTACTCATCCCCTGCTCAAAGTCTGCGGCGGATTTTATGCTTGCAATTCCTATCCCAACGATTGGAAGGGTAACTGCCATTGATACGCCCTTGCCCACTTTTGAAATCTGGTCACCAATTTTTTTCATGGAGTTTTGCGCTTCTGTCATGGTTCGATTCAGCCCCGTCAAATCCCCCACGATATCAACTATTAGCTCTCCTACACTAGCACTCACTCACAACACCCCCAAACATTGCATTAAGCATTTTTATTTGTTCCAGTTGCTGTTCTGGAGTCTGAACTTTCTTCTCTTGATTCACGTTATTCAACAACGATTTAAGCTCAGGTAGTTTTTCCACCCTAGCTAGTGCCTCAATGTGCCATGCTAAAAATAATTTTTCATTACGTCTATGTGTGAGATTTTCACATAATACTTCAACCATAATATTAAATTCGTT
>JAUKPQ010034225.1:0-24089 GCA_032273045.1 Chloridella minuta | reverse complement strand
CAAATCTGTGGAACCTATTCCAATTACTCCTGTGTTTCCTCCACTGTCCCTTGAACGTTTTTTCCAAATGCCGACTGAACCGCTTCCTTCATCTTTGAAATACAATATTGCAAAGATGCATTATCTATCAAATCTTCAACTTTTTCAAACGTCAACTCTGGATCTTCGTGTATAAGCCCAACATAAATTATTTTTGCAACATCTTCCATGTCGAAATTTTCGGTGTCAATCTTGGTAAAAGACTTTCCAAATTTCGCCTTAAAAATTTTGAATGCCTTATAACTGATTCTCAGCTTTCTTTCCTTGTCTAGCTTAATAATTGTATAATCATTATTTTCCATGACTTCATCCTCCATATAAAAATAAGGTGGCTCTATCAAGAACCACCTGCTGTTCACAACATCAATCTTACAATCTAGTTAAGTAAATTGTATAAGTCTTAGGCATTTTACCTGTTTCTGTAACTACGATCGTGATGGTAGTTATAGAAGCAGCTGATCCAAGGGTTATTGCACTTGATGCAACACCAGTAGCAACCACGTTACCATTGACTGTGATTACCCCAGCTGTAGCGGTAGGTGTAACTGTAACGCTAGAAACAGCCGTAAGTACCGATGCAGTATAAGTGTAAACAGATCCACTCTTAGCAGGGTTGATAACCGCAGAATCACTGATTGCAAAAAATGGCGTTGTCAATCCAGTCGATGTTGAAATGCCCAACACAGGTTGACCTGTTATTTTGAATGTTACTGAAAACGGCACAAAACCTTCTACTTCTGCGTCCCCTGCGCTGAAAGATGTTACAAGAGCACTGAATGACCAGTTCGCACCGATAGCAGTAGGCAGTGTAATAACAACCGCACCTGCTGCACCACCAACGGCATTTTTTAGAGCGACTTGTCCGTTAGTATCTCCGGGGTATAGATTGCCCTCAATCTTTACCTCACCGCCGTCTGGTATGCCGGATATAAATTCCCTCCAGGTGCTTGCCAAATTAGTAACGTCAATTTCCTTTGCCTTTACTTCCACACCACCTATTTTTGTGATATCCGAAACCGTACTTCCAGCCCAACTTAGAGTTGTTCCCAATCCTGCTTTTGCATTTGATGGCATCGTAAATTCCTCCTATTTTCGAATTTGTGTTCTAAAATTAATACTAAATTCTGATCTATTTCTTGAGTCTTTCCCAAGCTGCAGAATATCTGATTGCTGAAAAATAGATAAATAAAAAGACCCATTCACGGTTTGATTTACAATACCGTTCAGTGCCGCCTTTATTGCTTCACATCTTATTATTCCCGCTGAGGAGCTTAAATCCCTGACAACAATTTGAAATGTTGGTCGGTCAATAATATTCTTATTCTGGTCAAACAATGGATTATATCCTCCACTGGGATAAATACAAATGAGATTATCCGGTGTATCCGGCTTATCACCCAAATATATATTCGTCTCTATACCAAGAAGAGTTTTTATATCTGCGATAAGATTCATTGCATCACCCGCCTAACAATGGATTTTACATGAGCAATATATCTCTCAGTATTTTCCTTGAGCGGATTCTCAAGATATTTGGGACCTCCACCTTGGGGATGTCTATACTGCATATTTTCATGTTGTTCTAGCGCATATGGTTCGGCAAAACGAACTTTAACCTTTATTTTTTTCCCATTTTCCACTGCCGGATCAACCGAGCAACTCCCCCTCAGGTCACCAGTATCAATAGGAGCTCTCTCAATTGCCAATCCTTTTAAATCAAGACCAACCTCATTCAATCCTCGGACAGTAGCAACTTTTATTTCAGCAAGCTTAGCGTTGAGGTTTCTCATTACTTGCTCCAATCCCCTCATAAAAACACCTCATAAAACATCACAATGCCATCCAAGTCAGGTTGGGTTTTAACGCTTATTACAACCCAATCTTTCCCATCAAACGCAATAACATCGTCAGGCAGTATAGCCGACTCCGTAAAACATTGCGCTTCACTCATTACCTGCACACCTGTTTTATCACGAACAATCTTTCGCTTATATTCAAACCTAGCGGAAACGGATGTGGATGTAAAAGTTGCTTCGTTATATTCGTTCACAGAAGTTTTTGACTTCCAGACGACTGTTTGATTAAAATACATTTCTAGCATATTGGCACCACCCCCGCTAGGTATTTCGAGAGCAATTGTTTTGCTTCCAGGGATAATAGTTTCTCCCCCACACTTGCCCCTGATACGTATGTTTCAGATAATGACCCAAGGCTAAACGACGCAACTCCCTGCGACCGAAGTTCTGCCCTCTTATTTGCAGTTGCCCCTGCCTTAAGAATCGCAAAAGCCTCCTCACAAACCGCATCCTTAATTTCTTGCGTTACTGCAGTTTCAACATACCACCCCGCACCCCTTACGTTATCAATGGTAAGTCCAATCTTTCGATTATACCGATCTCCAAGATAAAATGCCCTAGGAAATTTTAACGTCTGACTATAAATTGCCTTCTCCCCGCGAATTTTTTGACGGTCAATTTTCTTTGTCGCCATAATTAACGCAATAGATTTATTGTCATCCGTGGCATTTGTCCAAGCATCGACGTACAACCGTGTGGATGCGTATGTTTTCGCATCTGCTAGAGATATGTATCCGTTAGTGCCCACTGTTATAGTAACCGCCAATTATAATCACCTCTATTCCGCCGGTATCCATCCATCCCCATCAACCACATCAACCAATCTGCTTTCATGCACGATTGGCAACCCGTAATACTCGCTATCTGTATCACATATCAAACCGATATCACCGGTTATTCTATTGTTCGTTATTGTGCCCTCACCGTACATTGTATCTGTTACTGGGACTAGTCGCCCAATACGTTCAACCCATGCCTCGTGCATTATTCCAGCAAAACGTGCTTGCGTGTATCCTGCGCCTGTTAAAACTTTTTTAGCCATTGTTATACCCTCCTTGTTTATGAAACGGCGATCCCATAATATTTTCCTTGTGACTTTTCTATTTTTGAACGTGCTGTTGTATTTGTAGAAATGATTATTTCACTCATGTAGCCTTTAAAAAAGGCCGACCAAGCAGTACCACCAGCATTGTTGCTTCGTGCGCCTATTTGCACATTCGCACGAGTCGTTAATGCACCGTTATAATTACCCGCCAAACCAGAAACTGAACCATTAATATACCCTTGTTGTGCTCCTGTAGTAAACATACAAGACACAACGTATTGATTATTTTGTAGTAATGCGTTTGTCGTTTGCCTAGATGCGCCCTCTAGGTACAAGGCTTGAGAACTGCCTGTAAAATTTAAAGCGTATTGTATTTCTGCGGCACTAAGACCATTTTTGCAAAACAAATATATTCCAATTGCCATAGAATTAGTTACACTATTAAGTAACAAAGGCGCGCCTAAAATATCAACACTTGCACTGTTAGCGATTGTCAACACATCATTGCTACCATCAAAATATACACTTGGCTGTCCTAAGTTGGTTACGTCTATGCAGACAAATTCTTGGACTTCCATAACTTTGCCATTTGCGGTTGCGGCATCTGCATAATTATGTCTAAACCCTATTCGAGTAACCGCATCACTTCCAATTATAACGGCTGATACTGTATACAACGTGTCAATAGCAGGAGTAGCCTTTAACGAAATAGAGCCTAATGACCCACCTGATGCCCTTATATCTAATTCTACGTAAGAACATACTGAATTCGTTACTTTTACTATAGCAGTTACAAACATTCTCCTGCCTTTAGCTACAGAAGGTACTGCTTGATAAAACATAGGCGCTGAACTAGCTCCATCTCCTGTTGAAGTTAAAGTATTGGCTGTACCATTTGATAACACACATCCAGTTACAGCTGTCCATCCAGTAGTCCCAACAAAATTACCGTTTGTAATCATTGTAGCTGTTGAAGCACTAGCAAACGTAGGATACAACGCCAAACATTTCGCACTATCAAAATCACGTTCCAATATCCCAGCATTAACAATTCTAGGCTGACTCCCTGCCGTTGCTTGTGTAGCGTGATTGCCGTTACCGCTTTGGTCGTACCATGTTACTACGTATCCACTGTCTACGCCAACAAACGCCAACAATGATCCTACATCCAGTAAACCACTAACAAACCCAACATTAGCCTCTAAACTGTCACTGGATCGTCTTACCCTTATCGCAAACAAAGCACTAGATTTTAGTTGCCTTAATGAATAAGATGCAGGTACGACTGATTTTATATATTCGTCCAGAAGAAACATAGCATCAAAGCTAGGTAAAACTGAGGGTACAATTGATGGTACTTTGTAAGGATATATCACATCGTAACCCCCTTCCTTAAAATAATTCTTTGACTCTTATTTTTGCGTTAAATTCTTGCAATGTCGTTAAAACTGTAGCGTTATCGCATCTCAAGTATCCGTCCACGCCATTTCTCCAACCCTGAACAAGAGTAGAAACAATAGATAGTTTAACGGCCGTTACGTCGTCTAACCATATGTTCATTGCACCTTTATCTACTGCCTGACTCAAGCCAATAGAAACTATTGCTAAATCAGAATCAGGATTAGCTAACTGTAGCCTAACACGAGTCCACGCGCCTGCTGATATCGCTGGAAAATTCAATGTTTCAAGAGGGCTAGCACAGTTTGCAGTGTTATCCAACAATAGCTGGAAGTCACCTGCATTAAGAGGTACATCGCTATAAACCCACAGATATATATGAGTGTATTTTGACAAATTCTTAGCAGCCATAAGCTCAGTTGCTATGATGCCTGTTGTCGCTCCAGCCCCCAACGCAAACTTTGCAGACTTAGTACCAACCACAAACAACCCGCCCGTAGCGTCAGCCGTCTGTGTAGCGTCTGCACCCTGTGGGTCTGATTCATCCCAAGCATCCTCACAATCTTCGATGATTTCATAAGTTGATGCTGGTACTGATATTGTAGTTAATACAGATTTTAAAGATTGGGTTGCATCCGATATTCCCATAAGTGTTTCAATGTTACCAATATCCACATTTAATGCAGATGCAAGAGATTGATTTGCAATGATTATTTCGTGTGTCTTAGGATTATTAGTTGACTTTGTAAGCGTCAACTGTTTCGTACTATTAACAACTGAACTTGCTAACCAATTTAACGTTTGGTCAGTGCTAACTTGTGTACCTCTTGATATTTCACCCTTGTTACCGTTTTCTAATATTTGCGTTATCCTTGCTATTCCCAATATTCTCAACCCCCTTTACAGTCTCAGGTTGTTTTTCTTTTATTTCCGTCGGAATTTCAATTTCGTTATCTGCAAGAACTCCAAGCCCGTCGCTTTTATATCCAAGTCCTGTTAATATTTCAGCAGTCCTAGTATCTATGACTTCAACTTCCCCATTTTCAAACTTACACAGCGATCTATCGTTCTCTTTATCCCACACAATACCATTACCAAAAAATTTCATAGGTTATTCCTCCTAAAATTTAAGGAGCCCGTAGGCTCCGTTATTATACTGCTTCTGTGACTGTGTATGTTACTTGTAACATTAATGCTGGTGGGTTAGCGGTCGCTCCGTTAGTTACAGCAAAAGTTAATTTCTCTCCTGCAGATAATACTTTATAAGTACCATCTAAAGCTCCAAGATTTCCGACTACTCCAGCAGCTGGCAATGTAGTTCCTGTGTTATATGTCTTGCTTACAATAGCATTTCCTGCACCATCGGCAATAGCTATTACACAGGTATTAGCATCGTCAATACCAGCATTAGTCCCTTGAGGTATAATATCAACACTTGTGATTGTAGCATCTATACCGGCAGGAGTTACAAAGATTGTTCTTGCTGCAATATCAGCACCAGCAGACAAGTCTTCGATTTGATAAGATAGTGTTCTAGTCTTTGCCGTAGCTGCTAGTTTTACCAGTGGGAAAATACCATCAGCAAATAACGCCCTAGTAGCTGCATCAGCAAGGAAAGCACTGTCTTTCACTGCTTTGAGTAATTGTGCATTATCAATACTATCTGTTGCGAATTTAGCAAGCACTGTAGCGGCATCAAAAAAATCACTTGCGATTATTGCCCTACCCCCTGCATTAGCTGTTAATGTTCCAGCCCCTGGTGTCCCTGCTGAAACTGATTTTGAATTTGCTCCGTCGTGATCGTGACCGCTAGTTATATCCATAATCAACTTAAATACTTCTCGAAGTCTTGGATCTGCAATTCGATTTAAATCATATGACATAAAAATCCTCCTTCACAAAATTAGTAAGGGGTCTTTCGACCCCGATTATTACGCTACTGCTAAGTTTGTAATAGTACCATGCAAACACTGTGGACCATGGTTCAATCCAAGTTGTCCAAAAATTTGACCGTCTTCAGATGCTCCTGTTTTAGCAAGCTCCTCATAAAACAAGTTGCCTTTTTCGGGTACGGGTTGAAATACTACGCCTAAAGCAGATACGTCAAATATTCCAATCGTTGCTGCAGGCATTAACCTATTATAAACAACTCCGATTTGAGCAAAATCTGTTTCAATTTGCTTGATATTCTGCCCGCCGATATTTCTGTCAGTCGGAGCATATGCATAAATATCAGTAACCTTTTGTTTCTGGAAACCGTTACACATCAGAACCATGTTTTTAAAGTGCGCTCCGCTTGTAGCCATCGCTAACAATGTATCAATCATGGCTTTTGTTACAGTTGCAGCTCCACCAGCCACCGTGTTCAGTGTTGAACAAAGTTCAATCAATCCTCTGGTTTTATTTGCAACGCCAACCCCTGTGGCAATCTGATACGCCCCGTTCAAAAACGAATACTCAACATCCCTAGAGATTTTTTCAAGTGCCCTAGCTATCTGAAAATCTCTTTCAGAAGGAACATTATTCTTATTGCCCACAGTGTTTATTCCTGAAAGTCTTCCAGCGTTGCTCTGTTTTACATAGGATATAGAAACTTTTTCCTGAAAAATCTGAACAACATTTTTTTCCTGATTCCTCGTGTATCCAATTGCATTTGGTGCGGTTAAAGAACCCGTTTCTGTTATTGCTGGTTGTGCAGCTGTTTCATGCGTATACAATGAATCAACCGGGAACTCAAAGTTCGACGTTTGCATGCCACCATTGATGCCACCGATCATATTCAAAAGCGGTGTATTTATAGCATCTGCCGTAAACAGCTCACCCTCATAATTAAGTACATTCCATGCTCCAACGATAGTTCCGCCACCTGTTACGTTTGCCATTTAAAATCACTCTCCTATTTTTTTAATAGATTAAACAATTTATTTTTTATTGCTATTACTCGGGGCATATCCCCGCGCTTACTTGCCTCGACATATTCCTCTTCGAGTTGTTGTATTTCTGTTTTGCTACCGCCTCCACCAGGAGGATTTGCTCCACTACCCGCAGGAGGGTTCGACGAATCACCAAATAAATAAGGCTTAGATTCTTGCAACTTTTTCAACTGCTCATCCAAGCCTTTTATCGTGCCGTCATCTGCAATTTCAAGTTTTGACTTGTCCAAAAATGCAATTACATCCCCCGGATCCTTGGCCTTAATTTTCATAGCCTCCATTTTTATTGCACCAGTTAATGCGGAATCCTTGTACTTACCTTCCCACTCCCCATTTTTCTTTTGCAGCTCATCAATCGTCTTTGTGAGTTCGTCATTACCTTTTGCAGATTTTTTCAGCGCTTCGAGCTGTAACGATATCTCCGTCACTTGAGTTTTTAACTCGTTTTTGCTTCCGATAACTTCATCAAATCTGTTTTTTGGTATATACTCAGGTTTTTCCTTGTTGTCTAGAATCAAGTTCAAACCCTTTTCCCTCACTGTGGCTTCTACCTTTGCCCACACTTCTTCTCCAAATATTTCTTTACTCATAATGTCCCCCTAATTTTTACGCCATTAGTGGCTAGATTTCATCCAGTTTAAAGTCATGGTGTGGACATATTTGTTATAGAACCCTTGCTTCGCTCATTACTTTCACCATCTTAGGGATTTGGATTGCTATCCAATCAACAAGTTCTTCATTTGCGGCCCAATCGCTATTACCGCTTAATCCACTTTCAAATAAAAAAGCATGAACAATCTCGTGCCGTATAACTTTGTCTTTGAACATCTCAATCTTTTCAAACACATCTTCACCAGTTAAATTATCTTCAACAACAAGTTTTTTACTGTAAGTTTCGCAATATCCATTTGCGTTTTTTAGTTTTGGGTTATTGTCACTAAAATCTCTTATAACTTCATACTCGGTTCCAAGAATGTTGATTTTCAAGTTCCACACCTCCATTTTGGCAATAAAAAAACAGCCCGTAAGGACTGCTTTAGATTACTATGTTTTTATTTTTCTGTAATCTTCCTGCATTTGCTTCCAGCGTTCGCCATCCGCACGTTTTATTGCTTGAAATCCAGAAAAACTTTTAGGCGCATCATCTGGAAGAGCAAGTCTCATATTTTCAAACTGGTTTCTATCATTTCTAATTTTCCGCTTTTGCCCCTGATCTTTATTGTACCTATCAATTTCAGCCTGACTCCTTGGGTCAATATCAAAAGACCGGTTGGAATAAATTCTGTCTTTTTCAGAATCCTCCGCTAATGCTTCAATATACGGAGCTAAAACGTGCCTACAATTTGGATGAATGTTAGCATGTGAACCACTGTGAGCAATACTAATCCTCGGATATCGCTTATCGTTTCCACTAATGCTGTACACTCTTCCCTGATATGCCGCACACACACCACAGGTCGTTGCATGACTGCTCATTTTAACCAAATCGTATCCAAGTTCGACTAACTGATTTAATGTAGCTCTATTCGTTGCCTCACGTGTCGTACTTCGTGCCACCGTCGAAGCATAAGCATCAAGTGGAATTAATCTGCCCCGCTTATCCTTAATGCCATTAAACCCCTGGTCAATCAAATTATTAATCAACAGCTGTTTACATTGTTTTACCGTCTGCCCCTGCGCAATCTTCTGACCAACTGCATCCAATCCAGATTGACGAACCGCATCCTTAACGCTTCGCCCAACAAACATATTTGCATTTGCCAAATCAGAATATGTATTTGCAGCAATAACATTTATCGCATCAGTATGCAATCCTGCAAAAGTAGCTGAAGCACTGACGCTCATACCCACACTATTCAATGCTGCATTTACCTCGGTAATACCTTTTTGATAATTAGCTGGAATTACATTATCCACCCAATCTTTAGCCTGTTTATCAAGCTTTGCAAGCTCGCCATTCACCTGTGTAAGTAAAGTTCTCTGATATTCAGTCAAAGTCCCTTTTGCTTCCTTCTGGGCAATCGTATCAACCAAACCCTGCTGCGCTTTTTTGTATATGTCAATTAAACTTTGCACATCCTTAGGGATTTCAGGCATTATTAATCACCACCTATAGGAGGTTTATTTTTATCGATATTGATACCACCTACAGGATTTAATGCTTCTTCGTCATCGGCAATTCTATCAAGCTCTTCCTGCACATCTGCATCAGATTTATTATCCAACCGTTTTATTGCAGTATAGGTTGAAATTGTAGCCTTGCCACCAGTGCCTCCGGTTCGTATGGCCATTACATTAGACATTTCTAGCTCATCCGATGGAATTCCGTCTTGCCACGCAATATTTACGGATGCGTCCTTAAGATTTTTCCCACCATTTATCTCGCTGCATAATTTTATAGCCCTCTTGAGAGCCGGATCCATCTTCATCCGGATGCGCTGCGCTTTTGCAAGAGGGGCAATCATTAACCTTTTTAATGCACTGCCCGACTCAACCATACCCTGTTTCATTTGACCAAAGCAAGCCTCGGAAGTTTCGGAAAGAATATATAATTGCTCTTTAAGAATCTCAATTTCTTTCCAGTTTGCTTCTAACTGAGCATCCCAAACAACATACCCGGGTGGAGTTCCACCAGGAGGCACGGGAAAGTATTTTCCACCGCCCTTAAAATAAGTTTCACCTGTTTCGGGATCATCTTCAAGAGCGCTTTCGTCACCGTACATATTGGGATCGGAATGTTTATCCAGTATTCTACTTATCTGCCCAACTCTGATTTCAAACTCTTGAATGATAGTATCAATATCTTTGTAATCATCCATTCCGCAACATTTGTCAGATGTGATTGTGTTGTGTACTGGAATAATTGCAAAGTCAGAAAGTCCGGTTTGAGTTACTTGAGGGACTTCGACTTCCCTGAAAATGTACCCATCCACAATCTTATATTTCCTAGAAGTAATTCTTCCTTTTTCATGGATGCGGACCTTGAGGTATGTAATTTTATCTTTACCGGACATCTCTTCGACAGTCCAGGCAAGCACATGATATTTAATCCGCTTCACGTTGTCCTCATCGACTACCGGATACCAAAGCTCAGGTTGTGTGGGCTCGATTACCCCACGACTACCGTCGTTATATACATGATACAGTCCTACTCCAAACCTCGAAACATCCAATGTGATTTCATAGGCCGTACAAATCAAACCATTGCTTTCAACAATATTTTCAACTTCTACTTGCTCTGCAGATTTATATTTTCCGGCCGTAATGACTGGAGGTTCACTTAATAGCAAGTCTGCCCACAGTAAGCTTATACGTTTATGCCAATTCAGGATAATTTCAAGAGTCGCTTTTATATCATCTCTCAAGAGGCGAATCCATTCAACATAAACTAAATGATGGTCACCCTCAAACAATAGTTTATTTTTTGCATAACGTTCAAGCCTTTCACGCTCCCCTTCAGGAGGCCATTTTTGCCCAATGCTCAAGAAATTCAAATCTGTTAACACTGCGTGTTCACCATCCCTTTGGTTTTTTCTGCGGTTTTCTATTTTTAATCATGTCAAGCTTATCCAAAAGCATTTCTAAACAATCCGCTGCATCATCATGTTTACATTTCAATTTATAATCAAGAATTTGATTATTGAATGCTAAACTTGACCGGTTGAATTTTACCAGTCCTCCGTTAACATACGGTTCGGTTTGCATTATGCGGTTATGTTTATTCTTCGTATTACGCACCCCAGTAATTTTTCGATTTAACCCTTTTCGAATCAGAGTTTGTTTTAGTAAGTCCGTACCCATCTCTTTGAAAAGATTTTCCTCTATAACAATTTCAGTTATGTTAGGCAACTCTCTCACTTTATTAACAATAAACTCAATCATTTTTGTGTGATTGAGTTTTAAAACATGCCCTTCCCTTATCATACAAGCTTCTTTGTACTTACCACCGATTACAATACCCGCTGGGTCCCCTTTCCCTTCACTTGGGTCAATTACTAATTTCAGCGACATACCTGCGGGGAATTCCTCCCAATAATGCAACTGCTCAAATATTCTTTCTCCGGAGCTCTTTGGTTCGTTCTGATCTTCCTTCCAAAAGCTTGCTTCCCCCCATGTTTCGCGGGATATCATGATGTTGTAATATGCACCTTTATATTTAAGCTCATCATCAGGAAACCTCCCCGGCCAAAGAACCTCGGAACCCTTTAGCATTTCATCCTTGTTCTCCAGGTAAAAGTCATATGCATCGTCAAAACGATTATCGTTCTCGATGTTACGATACTGCGTACGCCATTGGTCCCAAAGGTCTTCTCTCTCGGGGAAACTTAAAACACATTTATAAAAAAGCGTCTTCCATGCAGGATCTTTTATTACATCCGCAAGAAGCGCATCCTCTGCCAACAATGTCCCAATATAAAAATAATCGGTTTTGTAGAATCCAAGTCGTCCTATCTCTTCACGAAACGCAAGCTCTAATTTCTTTCTGAGAGACTCAGATTCAATCGTTTGCTTGTCTTCCAAATCGTCCAAGATGATTAAATCCGGACGAGTATCTTTGTTCATTCCACGAAGACCAGACTTCCAACCAGTACAAGCTACCCACACACCAGTTTTTAAATTTATCTCATCAACATTCCAAGATGATCCTTTTAAATTCCCAAAATCCTCAATAATTTCTCTGCTCTCGAGAGCCTTTTTTGTTTTTTCGAGAAAATTCCCAGCGGTATCAGCATTTGCAGATATGAAGAGAATGAATTTTTTCTTTTCATAACATGCTGCCCAGGTCGGAATTGCAAAAGAACCTATCGTAGATTTTCCATGTTCACGAGGTGCAACAACCGCTTGTTTTTCTTGAACATTTGATTCAATACAATTCTTCAGAGTACAAAGTATCTCTTTAGCATATTCGCCAAATTCACGATTAAACTGGTCACTTAGGTATGCAAGAGCAAAATATTCAATATCTAATTCACCTAATAATTTTCTCAGTCCATGAGGACCTGTCAATGGATATTCCTCAAATAAACTGTGGGCATCATCTCCAAAATGCTTATTAGCAAACTCATATATTAAATCTTCTTGTTTTTCGCTAAGCATAATTTTGCACCTTCTCTAAAAATCCAAGGTATCCTAAAATCATGTTTTCTCTTTCCTTGCTATAAAAACTTTGTTTAGGATACCAGATAAAGAAGTCCTTGTCCGACTTATAACTATTGCAAGTATTACAGGCGGGAAAAATATTATTTCTAACATATCCCCCACCTTTGGATAACGCAATAAAATGTTCTTGTGCTAAAGATTCGGGTTCATCTCCACAGTAGCAGCATCTCTCATTAAAATATTTTTTGCAGTTTTCCCATTGAATTTTTGTATATGAAAAAGGAAGATTTCTAAGTCTGGCTTTTCTCCTATGTTTTGCTCTTCTTTTAGTAATTCCTCTGCTGGGACTTTTATAATTAGTTTTCTTTATATAAAGTTTTTTAATTTTATTTATACATTTTTTGCAGGATGCTCGAAATTTCCCGTTTTCTTCGTAAAAAAATTCTTTCGTTTCAGGAAATTCATTTTCACACTTCCTACATTTTTTAAATCCATTAGTAATACATTTTGTTTTATTTTTTAACTTGCATTCTTTGCATTTGATTGATTTTTTGTTCTTTTTAGTTCCTAATATATCAAAGTATTCCAAACTATTGGGATACACAATCTTACACTGAGAACATTTAAGATTTTCTCTGTTATAAATTTCCCATTGCTGCAAGCCTAATAAATAAATTAAATTTTTTATTAGCTTTTGTCTTTTTTTTGACTCTCTCAAATCTTCTTTAAATATTTGCTTACATTCAATACTACAATACGTTGCTTTGTTTCTTTTACTTACTTCTTTACCGCATCTTTTACACTCCATTTTACCACTTCTCCTTGTGCAATAATCTCCATTTTTAAACATAAGAAAAGAACGGTGGAGAAACCGTCCTTGTCGGGAGCTACCCTATTTCTTATGAAATTAACTTGTTTTAGAGGGGGCTTTTTGTTTTTGGCGAATAATTTTATGGGTAATCTCGCCCCCCTGGTTGGATGATTTAGTGATCCTACCCCCATACACCATGATTTTACCCATTTACACATATTGGGATTAAACAAAACTATAATTTTGGATAATCTTATGTCTTTGTTGTAATCGTTTAATACAAAGGCATTCAAGGATTATCAATCGAGAGATTAAACAAAATGTTTTAACTTTTAATCATTATTCATAGATTATACAAAGTTTATGCATCTTTCTCTTCTTGCTTTTTCTTCTCTGCTAGTCGTCTCTTAACCTCATCAAGAGTTAGCTTTGAAGGTGTTTCATTGATAGCAATCTCTTGTTTATCAGTCCAAGCAAAGCATGGCTGTTTAAGCCTAAACATAGCAAAGATAGGGTTAACCTTGTTGTGGAGCGCATTCTTCTCAAGATAAACCTCAGCTTTTGCAAGACACCTTTTTATAGTTTGGTATAACTCAGGAATCTTGTTTTTAAGGTCTTCGAGATAATAGTACGAATAACCGTATAATACACAGAACTCTTTAATTATAGGGTAGTCTGTCTCATCAATGTATTTGTTAAATTGTTCCACCATTAAGTCGTAATCTAATGCAATCGGCCTTCCTCCGGCATGCTTTCCTTCGGTTTGTCCCATAAAACATCTCCCCTTTCTACATTATTATGTTCACTAAAATCAAAAAAAGCTGTCCTTCAAAATGAAGAGAACAGCTTTCTTATAAATTTTCTATGTTAAAAACAGTATATCACGTTAAATTGCATGGGTAAATTGCATCATTTTTGCACGTACTTTTTAGGATTTTTATAACTACTCTTAGCATATACCCTGAGAGCATTTGCGCCATAAAGAGAAATCATCATTTGCCTCAATAATCTACTCCTATTTCGCCATATTGTCGTGCTATCGCAATGCATTAATTCAGCAGCACGCTCATCAGTATAATTATCAAAATATTTGTATTGGATGGTAGAAAAGTATTCATCGTATTCAACAATCATCAAAGCATCTTTTATCTGGTCAATTTCTTCTTGGTCAATTTTGCGTTTCCTTTGAATCACTAGTATTTTAGCCTCTAGCAAATCTTCTTGCGTAATTTGAATTCTCGAGCCAGATGGCATTTTAACAATATCCTTCGACTTTTTATTCCCGATAATTAAACTCTCTTCTTTGATATCTTCAATATCTCTGTTATACTTTTCAATATTTAGAATCAATTGAGGATGTGCAGCCAATCTATTTTCCAGATGCTGATAATAATTCTTAATTTCTTCCTGAAAATTTTGACTACCTGCACAGAACGCTTTATCAACCGCTTTGTTTATTGCATATTCAATAATCTGCAATGTTTCCCTGGGCAATTGCGGCAAGTTTAATTTTTTCATACAAACCCTCCTTGTTTATTAATTATTATTTATATTGGTGAGGTTCTGGAGAGGATATAGGTGAGTATGAATTTTTCCTCTCGATTCCCAAAAGCGTTGGTATTCCTATTCCCTATATCTATTATTATTTATATTGGTGAGGATATATATATAAAAATAGGTAAATACATATATGTAATATTACATAGAAGAAAAAGGTGTTTTTTTGAATAGATCCTCTACGGAACAACCTTCAAGCATAACGCACAGTAGGTCTAGTGAGGATTGAAAAAAGTCGAGAGGATGTAGAGGATCTATTTTTTGTTGTTATGTCATTTTTAACTGCTCATACTTCTGAGGATCTGTTATGGGAGCTCCGACATTAAATCTTTTTCCAATTTCAGAGAGAACAATACCATCCCAAAAAATATGACCAATGTAAATCTTTTTGAGCAAATTCTTTTCTTGTAACTTAAGCGAAAAACTTCTATGGCTTAAAGTATGTTCCCCATTGTTTTCGCACCATCTTTGATAGACTTTATACATAGTCGTTGATGATAGTTTGTCTTTTTGCTCTTTCTTGCAGCAGTCATTGAGGAATGCTTTAATAACATCCATTTCCGCTCTGTAGCTGTCTGTCGCTTTCTTGATTGCTTCTGGCTCGTTCAATCCCTCCTTTTGCCATATTAGACATCCTTCAATGGCCCAATTTAATATTCCTGATATTTCTGACATAAGTTTTTTTGGCATATCTTTATCTCTTTGGTCTTCTGGAATGGTTACTGAGAATGGAATTTTCTTTATTCTTCGCCATATCCCGTTATCTGTCCCTTTGATAACCGGGACGTGATTGGTACCCATCCAAATTTTGAATGTCGGGGTGTAGTCGAAGAACTCTTTATGTAGAAACCTTGCTGTTACCTTATCTCCTCCGGTGAGTTGTTTAACAAGTGACTCCGAAAGTTTCTTTCCTTCGTCAGCTTCCATGGCTCCACAGAACCTACTCCCTACTAACCTTGCAATGTCGTTTGTTGCTGTGTCATTTTGTTTGCTTAGAAAGGTACTCATGCTAGTGTTTTTTGCGTAGTCTCCTAGCATGTCCTGAATACAATCTAGAAAAGTTGATTTGCCATTTGCTCCTGAGCCGTGTGCAATGAATAGACATTGTTCTTTTATATTTCCTGTTAGACTATACCCAACCGCTCGCTGTAGAAAGTTTATAATTTCTTTTTTTCCTTC
Organism: Chloridella minuta; assembly: GCA_032273045.1. Lineage (NCBI taxonomy): Eukaryota > Xanthophyceae > Mischococcales > Pleurochloridaceae > Chloridella > Chloridella minuta. The sequence goes on along the minus strand of JAUKPQ010034225.1, from coordinate 8,171 downwards.
AAATATACGCTCAAGGAATGATGTCCACATTGGTGCCGCAGTATCTTCTTTGTATTCAACTGGGGCAACTTTTGTTATTAAATGTTCCCGATTATGCTTTAGTAGCTTCCCTGTCCTTAGGTCAATTGTTCCGTTTTTACAGTTTAACATCCAGCTGTTTGCATCAAGTTCACTCTGACTAATAGGCATGCCTTTCATGCTTTTGGCTTGCTCAATCATATTTTTCAGCCTAGTATGGTTGGAGCTTGCCCCTCCATGCTTAGAAATCTTTTTACTTTTTTCATGATCTTTTTCTTTGTACGCTTCAAGAAAAATTCTTCTTGCCGTTTCCCTTGCGTATTCATAAATTATTCCTTTATCATCTGGCTCCCAGCAAGCGGTATTCCAAATCAGCCATTTCCCTAATGTGCAGCTGTAACGGATATCTTTCCCAAAATGATGAATGAGTCTCTCGGCATTTCCTATGTCATCTAATGAAAATTTTATCTCACGCTCTTCTGGATGCGGACCGTCTAACTCGCTCGTATCCGGAAGAGCTGCTTCAGGAAGATCATCAACTGGAAAATATTCAAGTCCCATGTCAATATCTTCAGATATGTTTTGCTTTTTAGATTGCCTTGGCTCATAAACCTTTGAGCAATCTCTTATTGCTTCCTGAATTGTTAGGTTCCCATAGGTGTCCCTGCCGTGTGTTTCATCCCACTTTTCACGGTATAATCCTGACTGTCTGAAAATCCTGTCTATTGCGGATGCATCCCTTCGTGTCCAATAAGCCAACATATTACAAAATGCCATGTCTGCATTTGATTGTGATTGATAATCTCCGTCCCAATCACCTCGATATAGTTTCTCAAACTTATACCCATTCTTTGAGCTGCATGCTTTTTTTATGATGTCCTCATTACCTATGTAACCGGATGAATTATTATCGTACACTTTCGGTACCGTTGGCTTTTTATCAAGCTTTTTCATATACCGATCATGTATCGTTGCAACTTGCTCTGTTCTCTCCTCAACATTTGTGTGGGCATCGTCTATAATATGCCCTGTCATGGTGAAGAACCTTCCAACCTCGTATACTTCCAGTTGTCCTCTTCTTCTCGTGCCATCTGGAAGTTTACCCTTGCATATAATATGTATGCCGGTTCCTGATGGGGAATATTCGGTGAAACTGTCTATTGTTTGAATAACATCCCTAGCAAGCTCATTCATGACTCCATCTTTAACGCAGTTATCAATATCCACACCAAATATTCCATTCCCGAACATAAATCCAATACCAGCAAGATTCATTCTTTTCTGAGCTGATATTGCAGTATTGAAGTCCGACCAGGTTGACGGTTTATTGGACTGTGCAAAAAAACCGTTTTTAGCATTAACAGGAACCTTGTCCATCTTTTCCTTGCCATTACGTCTTACAAATTTCCAGCATACCCATTGCTGGAGTAATTTCAAATCTTCCGGTATGTTTTGCATGCGCATACATCCCCTTTATTTATCCGATAATACCGTGCTTTTTTCTTTTATCCGCTCTATTGTACGTTGCATCTTACTATACATTTCTGCATTGATCTCTGTAAAATCTGTATTGATTATTCTCATTGTCTGCTCAATCATATTCAATACATCCGCCATTTCGCTTATAAGTTCTTTTCTATTATCCGTTCCTGCAAGGTACAACTTTATCTCATCTTTAAATTCATCCAACTCTTCTAATGTTTTTTCGAGCTGTGCATGCTCTCCGTAGTGGTTTATGGCTACCCAATATATATCAGTCAAATCCGGCGTTCCTTTTCCACGTTGTTTCCATTTTTTATACGAATCTAATTTAGACCTCTTTATGTATTCACCGCTCATTTCACTACCTCCTCAAATCAATTCAATACCTTTTTCCTCGCACCAGTCGAGCAAGTCTTGCACTGATAGTGTGTTTTCTGCTATACACTCGAACTGCAATCTCATCCTATCAATAACTTTCTGCGTTCTTCCTGTCCCAAACCCAAATTCATTATTCAAGGCCATCGCCATCGTAGCCGTCATTACTTGGACTGCTTCCCTTGTTGCCTTGAATTGCACATCTTCTAGTGTTTTCTTATAATCGTCTATTGTTATCTTTTCTAGTACTTGTGGTGTTTTTTGACCTTGTCTTTCCGCTTGCCTACGTGTTTGTCTATTCATTTATTTTCCTCCTGCGTTTCTTTAGGTTTATAACATTGGCATCCACTGCTTTCAATCATGACCGCACTAAGCATGCAATCGCCGTTTTCGCCTGCCCAATCTGGCATTCCATCCATGGTATTGTTTACACAATCAGTTCTTTTACAGAAAATCATTTTAGCCATTTATGAGCCTCCCAATCTTCGCCTATCGACTTCAAAAGAATCAAGCTTGCTGAAATTTCATCCAGCAAGCTTATTAATCTTGGTAACTGTAGCAATTTGGCTTCTACAGATACTTTTTCATTATCCATATACTTTACAGCTTTTTCATACTTAACCATCAAGGCATTATAATCACTATATATAGCATTTCTACCTTCCTGATTAACTTCTAGCCTCGTTACTCTCCCATCTTTGCGGAATACTATAATCACGACTACGTCCACCTCTCAAAATGGATTCTCATCTTCTCCATTATCTAAAGGAAAGAATCCAGGAGCGCTTTGAGTTTCAAACCCATCTCCCTGGACTGAATTATTTTGCTGTTTTTTTGCATCTGCAAATTCTACGGTTTCAGCAATGCACTCAGTAACATAGTGTTTAATATTGTCCTTTTCCCAAGTCCTTGTTTGCATTCTGCCTGTAATGCCAACCCTTAAACCTTTTGCAAAATATTTTGAACAGAATTCAGCTTGTTTTCCTAAACTTACAATTGGGATAAAATCAGCGTCCGGTTGTCCTTCTTTTTTATAAACCCTATCTACTGCAATAGTAAAGTTACATATGCCGGTATTGTTTGAACCTGCATACCTAATTTCCGGTTCCTTGGTTAATCGTCCAATATACATACACTTATTCATAAAGTTCCTCCTAGATACTTAAGTTCTCAAAAATTACACCAAACATCTTTTTAATATTACTTAGATGATTTTCCATTGTTCCCGGGGTTAACTTCAGGAGCTGGAGTTTCTGACGTCGAAGATTCTCCCCCCTGATCCACAACTTCACTCGGGATAACTCCGTCTTCATGTAACTGCCGAAGAAGCTCCTTTTCATCGGTTGCGTCAAAGTCTTCTTCGTTGTAATCAAAATTATCATGCTCCTTGATTAAGTCCATGTTCATCAATCCGTTTGCTGTAAGATACCCAACTGTTCTATTAAAACTCCTAGTACATGCCATTACATCTAAAAACACATGAATTGTACTCATTTTTACATTTTCCTTCGAAGCAGGAACACACTCAAAGTCTGCCTTGGTTCCGTCCCCAAAGATTATAATTGTGTGGGCAAGTGATTCACCCTTAGGAGAAGTAAACATTTCAACTTTGCCATGTCTGGACGCCCAAACATCTTTTTGAATATCAACGGGTAGAATCTTATACATTTCCATAAATTCCTTACCATCCTCGCAAGAGCGGGATACAAGACACGTGCTCATCGTCTTTATACCCTTATGTTTATTTGCATATTCCTGAAGCTTTTGTGACCGTCCTGCTTTTTTAACATACAATTGAGGCGCACCGTCTGCACCTTGTGATTTCCACAGGAAGTCACTTGCCGTTGCGTAAGGTGTGATATTTATATTTCCATCATCCCGTTTAGTTACAACCGCTACTTTAGCCGCATCAGCTTTTGCTAATTGTTGATTTTTTTCACTCATTATTTTTTTCCTCCTGGTATATTTATTTTGCATCCAATTTCCTTGTAAACTTTTTTTCTCGCCGTAGCCTGAGCCTTACAAGTCGGTATCTGAATATCTAAGAAATCATAAACAATAGCATCTATCTTGCCTTCTGCCTTTCGTCCTATCCTGCCCACAGCTTGTTGTATTGTTGTTTTGTCACGTTTCGGGGTTGTAAGATAAAGCCTGTTGAGTTGCGGGATGTCTAGCCCCTCTTTTGCAAGTCCATATGTAGCAAAAAGGTAATGATATTTTCCTTCTTTCACATCCAACATGATTTTCTCACGTTCTTTTTTTGGAGTTTGACCGCAAACAAAAGCTGAATTACCATTTAGTTTTTCTTTCAGCTCTTGTAGGTGTTGCAATCCGTCCCCAAGAACCAGATTAAATTGCTCTGCGTTAATTTCCATAATAGAAACCATAATTGCATTTCTTTTTTCATCTACCTGCATCTGATTAAGCATCAATCGAAACCTTTTATTCGGGTCTGGTTCATCATCCTCAAAAACAAATTCCGTATTGATAATATCAACCATCGGAGCTATGACGTTTCCTGCATCATTTAAGGCACATTGTTCAACCTGATACACAATTGCCCCAATAGTATGAAACATCGTATTAATCAACCCATCTGCTCTGTGTGCTGTAGCGGTCAAACCTACTCGATACTTTGCAGGAAACTGAGATATAACACTATAAAACTGAGCAACTGACTTCGAATTCTTATAAACGTGATGGCATTCATCAATTACAATAACGCCGAACTTATCCACCAGTTCCTTAAGGTCCCGATTTGCTAAAGTCTGAATCATTCCAAAAGTGATATGGCTACCAATCTCAAATTCATCCGCTGCTATAATCCCAAACTCACCCGGCTTGAGATTCAGTTTTGTTTTTGCCCTGATAAGCGATTGATTCAGCAGATCCTTCGTATGTGTAAGCCAAAGAGCTGGTTGCTTTAAAGCTGCAATAACAGCGAGACCAGTTTCAGTTTTCCCAGCCCCGCACGGCATTAGTACAACCCCTTGTTTTGCCTTTAGAATTGCCGGAATTGCTGGACTTTGATAGTCTCTCAACTCAATTGATGAATTAAAACTTATTTCAGGAAGCAAAATCCGATTGTCCAATACTTCAAACGTTTCTATCATCCAAAGCTGTCGAACATATCCCCTTGGGATTATTAACGCCCCGTCCTTTTCTTCATAAAGCTTAATAGTTTGAGAGCATCCCCACAGTGGTAATCCCATAGCACGTTTCTTCTGATACTCAGGATTTTTAATAGTAAGATCCTGCTTAATCCTTTTAAGAATCTCAGGCTTTGCGTTTGTTACATAGAGCATACTATCAATGGTTACGTTCATATATCAAGTTTTCACCCCACTTTTAAAGCAACTTAAATCCCAACCACCTTTTATTTTTTTCAATTCCTGAAACTCTAACATATCAATGCTACCCTTGCACCCAGAGCAAACCTCAATATTTACCCGTTTCCAAGGTATTAAAAAAGCACGTTCATCGGACTTCGTCTTCCATATCCCAATGATGAATGCATGCTCTTTTCCAACCTGATTCATAAATTTGTCTAACCCTTTACGCTGATTTTCCTCTATCCCGGAATACGGTATGGTGTGGGACTGTCTAAGTTTCACTTCTACAGCATATCCTCCACCAGGTGGAATAATTAGCTTATCAAAAGGCGTGCCATATCCTGCATTAAAGAATTTATGGTTCCATAGATTTAAAGATTTGAGAGACGCCGTAATCAGCGCCTCCCCCTTTTCTCCACGTTCTTGATTTTCTATATTTCTTTCCGCTTTGCTGCCACTCATGGCAACTCACCTGAAGATGCATAATTCATGTAAGCTGCAATTTGCTCAGATACAATCATAAGTGCCCTGAGCTTTTGATATGTAGCGTCATGTTCTGATCTAAATTCAGCTAAGTTTGCTTCCAAAACAGTAAGATGTTGCCTTACAAATACAACTGCATACTCAAAATCTTGTGTCATTGAAAAAATATAAGCTTTTCGTTGTGTATCGTTTTTTAATTCTTGAAATTCATTCGTTAATACATAAGTTGTTTTTGCATTTTCTAGATTATATTCCGTCTCAATTAATCTATTTTTTGCAGAAACAATTTCTCTATTATGCTCGTCAAGCTTTTTCTTTAATATCATTAGCTCATCAGGTAGACCCTGCAACTCCCTTAATATCCGTTGCTGATCTCCAACGCTAAATTCTGCTGCTAATAAATTTAGGTTCATGACTGTTCCTCCCCATTTATAACAAATTCACCACATACGATATTTGCTGGTTTTACTTTGGCTCGTATTATTGCATATTCTTTTTTTCTACTAATATTTATTTTTAACCCTGCATATATCCCGTAATCATAGCCTGCCTCTATGCCATAGCCTGCCTCTATGCCACCGCCTGCCTTTATGCCACAGCCTGCCTCTATGCCACCGCCTGCCTCTATGCCATCGCCTGCCTCTATGCCACCGCCTGCCTCTATGCCATCGCCTGCCTTTATGCCACAGCCTGCCTCTATGCCACAGCCTGCCTCTATGCCATCGCCTGCCTTTATGCCACAGCCTGCCTCTATGCCACAGCCTGCCTCTATGCCACCGCCTGATACCAGCCAGTTAGCGACCTTAATCATGCCCTTAACAATGATTCTTCCAGCAAAAAACAATGATGCTTCGCAGTTAATTTCATTAACCTCTAACACTGTATTAACCGCTCCAACTTTGTCAATAAGCCAATTAGCCCATTCTTTTCTATTTTCCGTAGCTAACTTGTCAAGTATTATCTGGTAATCTCCGCCATTTGGAAATTTTTCATCAAACCACTTCTCGCCTTTTACACACGCATTTTTCTCCTTTAAAAAAATTTTCTCAATATACATTATTTTTAATCCTCCTCTTCATATTCTGCGCATGCAGCAGGTAAGTGTTCGCTCGGATATTTTTCTAGCACAATAACTTCTTTCTGACAGATTCCGTAATCTCCCGAAAATAACGTTTTTGATTCATTATGCTTGCAATCCTTTTTAGCACAATACAACATTGTCATATCAAAAGCCCCTCCCTCACCTTGCTAAGTCCCTCTCTCACTTTGCTGAGCCTCTCAATTGCCTCTTTAATAATCAGCGCATCCAAATTATCACTGTTTGCAATCTGTTCCATCATCTCTTGCAGATCCATGAATTTCTGTTCACCAGTGTTTTCTAATGATGCTATAAAAAGCGCCATATTTTCTTCCCGTTCCTCGTTGACTTCGATACCCGTCCTATCCAATACCTCATTGCTAGGCTTAGCACATTGGAGCGGTATTATTTCTGTTTGCAATGTTTCCGTGTCTAGAATAACAACCTGTGGAATTCTGGCCATCTCCTCCTCAGTAGCCGACATTCTCATAAGCGCACCGGGATTGATAAACAGCTTCCCACCCACAGTCTTGATGAAGGGTATGTGATAATGTCCTGAGATAATTACATCAGCAGAAGTTATTCTAGCGACCTCATCCATAAGACTGTGCTTGAATGGTGTCGGCTTTTCCATGAGCATCCCATGGACCACTAAAATTTGAAGCTTTCCAGGATGCTCCGGCGTGACATACTCTGAATAATCAGTGTCTATTGTAAAATCAAAGTCTCTGCCGATAAAGTGAATTTCCTTTAGTGACTCAACATATTTCAAATGGTCTACATGATTTAGGAAAAGTTGTTCAATTAGAAATCCCAAAGGCGTTCTGTTCAGCGTCGAAATATTATGTGCAAAAATGTCATGGTTCCCAGCAACTGTATAAATTGGATGTTCCTTATTATCCCTAAGAAGAGTTACAATCTCAGAAACAACGCTAATACTTGTTGATGGAGAGTTAAAAAAATCGCCGACTTGGATTATTGTTGCATTTTCCCTGTCAGCGATTTCAAATACTTCATTCAGTTTTTTCTTACAATCTTCAAAATAATTGCCTACCCTACTCCGGGGATTGTCCCCCCGAAAGTGAATATCCCCTACAATAAGTAACTTCAAATTTCTTTCACCTCACTCACTCCATTTTTTATTGAAACAAAAAAGCTCTTGTCTCCAACCTCTGCCAAAGATGCCGAATGTGTAATTAATATGCATTGTCTTCCGATGCGCTTGCAATACTCTTTCAGAAAATAAGCAAAGCCTTCTGCATATTCAGAAGAGATATGTTTTCCTGCTTCATCCAATATTACAGGCCCCTCAATCTTTGGTTGATACAATTCCAGAATGGACAACCTAAGAGCTGTGGATATAACATCTACCAACCCACCGCCCCTTGCATCCATGGGCTTAT
>JAUKPQ010034114.1:0-36244 GCA_032273045.1 Chloridella minuta | reverse complement strand
TCATTATTGTCACCAATGTTAAAAATAACATGACCCAATAATTTATTACCCCAATCATCAAGTGCGTTAATGACTAATTGGTGACCTTGCTTGGTCATTTCAATAGTCATACCCTCAACTTCTTCTCTTCGGGAATTTGTCTGCATATCTTCTGCCATTACTTTTCTAGCAACATATATGCTTCCTTCATTAGAAACATTATATTCTTTTTCATATCTATATGGATTAAGCATTGGATATAGATATTTTATTGAATCACTTTCAATATCAAATGCTGATCCCTGTGGAACTAAATGAAGGGACTCTAACTCTCTGAATTGTTTTTCATTTACTATAATTGGTTTACCAACTGTAACACTTCCGATTGCTCTAGCCGGGCCATTTCCAGTGCGGATAATTGATACAGTTTTACCCACGAATGGCATTAGTGATTTACCTCTTCTGGATTCAAACTTTTTCTTTCCGTCTACTATTAAATCAGCATAAGAACGTTTTGCTTTTTTATCAGTTTTTACATTTATACCTATCTCAGCAACATTGTTAGAATCATCAGTATTTTCTTCTAATGATATACTCTCATTTGTTCTACCTATTTCAACTGCCTCACCTTTTGGATTAACATACCAAGCATAAAACTTTACCCCAGGATGACTATCCTTTAAACTTAAAAATAGTTCTAAGTTTGGTATAGCATCATCATACATAATAGCCTTTGTATATTCATTTGAATCAAGGACTTTACGTATTATAATTTTCTTCTTTTCTTCTGTTGATAGTTTATCTTTAATATTACCAGCACGATATACATGAACTTTGCTCATATCAATGCCAAAACGTCTGAAGGTATTTAAAAAAATCTCTCTGTCATTAAAATCTTCTCTTGCTGTAACCATAATAACTTTGTTACCAGTATTAATATCACGCTTTAATTGACCAATCATAGGAAGAATTGGTTTCGCTTTTTCAAAGAATTCTTTAGCATCTCTAAATGCACCAAAATCAAAACTCTCACCTGGCTCTAATTTATAATGAGTGAAATCATGGCTATTCAATCTTTTAATTACTTTACCATCTTTAATGACATTTATTTTGGTGTCAGTTTTTACAAGAGTATCATCAATATCAAATATAACTAGTTTATTTGGTTGTATTTCTTTTGCTCTCATTTATCATCTCCCTCATCTGACAAAAATGTATCAGCAAACTTTTTACATAATTCTTGTATTTTTTTATTGTCAGTTACTTCTTCAGTAAAATTGTTATGTTGATTATCTTGGCTAGGATCTTTATACCCACAATAGACTTTTTTAATATTTGAATTATTAATTAAATCCGTACAATCATCACCATACCGATCATTCATTTCATCACTACAGGGAGTTAATGTTGTTATTATAATACTGCCTGCCGGTGGAGGACCATATTTATTTTCATATGCCCTTATTGCTTCACGTTCAGCATGACTCCACTTGCCATTACGAATTTTACTTGTCCTAGCCACACATCTATTATCATTATCTAATACTGCGGCGGCAACCATTCCATAAGTGTTTGGGTCAGATTTTTGATTATCAATAACTAATTCACATAATATTACCAATAACTTATCTAACTTAGTGCGGTTACTAATTTCAAAATCATTTATTCTCATAAACTTTTGCCCCAACGTGTATTGATGACATTCCAATTTATGATTTTCCATTGTTCTTTAAGATACTTTTTCTTGTCACTTCCATAATCAAGTATCCAAGCATGTTCCCACCAATCAACTAGTAAAAGTATATCGTTTCTTACTTCATGGTTTTTTATAGTTTTGATAGTTCCGTCATATGCTAGATATACCCAACCACTACCTTGAATTTTCATGGCTTCAACTTCAAATTGTTCTTTGAAATCGTCCCATGATTTGAAATGTTTTTTAATAAAACCCTCAATTGGACCGTTTGGCTTATTATTGTTTCTTACTTCACGGAATTGGGGGAATAGAGTATTATGTAAGAAAGCACCTGCATAGTTAAAATCTCTGTCACCCTCTCCCTTATTGTAACGTTCAGCATATCCGTGGGCAAGTTTCCCGTAATGCAGGTCTAGTTCGTCCTTTGATAGTACTGGACTGACCTCACTGGGAGTGAAATTTAATGCAATTATCTCTATATCTTGAGGTTTAGCCTTATCCTCAAGTAATGTAATTATATCACGCATCTAGTATTTATCTAGATTGGATACGGCTGAGTTATCTGCGTCGGGTGATACGACCTTTAGTCAAATCGTAGGGGCTAAATTCCACCTCTACAGTATCTCCTAGCAATATTTTAATATCAAATTTACGCATTTTACCAGAAATATACCCAACGACCAATGCTTCATTGGGCATTCGTACTCTGAACATTGCATTGGGAAGTACTTCTTCCACAACACCGTCTAATTTTAGACCTTCTTCTTTTGCCATTTTAGTTTAGTTTCTCCTCATTGTTGAAATATCTCTTGCTTCCTCATCACTAAAGATGGGCACAGCATTACTCTTGTGCATAGTACCTATGCCAATAATTTTAGTACCTGTATATTTTGGAATTTGTTTCGTGTTCGCAATACCATCGCCTGTATTACGACTTGGAATATGTGCAGTAGTACGTCCAGCAGGCATAGTTAATTTATATACTAATGGCTCTGCTTTTAATGCACGTTTGCGTTTTTTCTCATGTTGCTCAACGTCCCATTTCTTTTTTAATTCTTTCCAATCTGATTCAAGTTCACGTGATTTACGTGCTTCCTCAGCATTACGGAATTTAAATTTACCCTTGCGTTTGCCACCCATTGATAGGGAGGGGTGTGCTAAGTGCATAGTCATAATGGTATATATTGAGTTGACATAGTTGTTACTATAGCACAAATGTGATTATTTGTCAACCTTATTTCTGTAAGATTTTCCACATTTCCTCTGAATGTAATATCTCTTTTTCCATTTCTCGGTACTGATCACCCAAAGTTTTTAGTTTTTCCCACTTTTCTTCTAACTTTTCATTTGGATGAAGTATGGCTAATCGTTGTTCTATATTATCTATTAACTTAGTAAGGCTTTTACCTTTTATTTTAACATCACCTTCAAACTCAGCATCACCGCCAACTAGTAATGATGCACCCTTAAGGTTTGGATCTGCACTTATAGTGTAAGGGCCAGAACCAGTACTTACAGTCCACGGGCTTGTGTTTACAGTTGTAGTTCCCCATGTAATTGTATTACTTGTTCCGCCACTCATTAATACTTGTCCTGATGTCCCTGTCACTGGACTAGTATAAGTGTATGTTGTACTAGTTGACATTATTTACTTTTTTAGATAAGATTATGTGACCCTTATCGTCAATTGAAAAGGTAATATCATCTCCTTCTTTCCAACCTAATTGCTCTAATAAGATGGGAGGAAGTGGTACAATCATATCACCAGTTTCAGGGTCTTCCTGGGTGATAACTTCAAAACTTTTATACTCGTGTGCTGGGCCTTTTTTACTCATATAATTACTTATCAGGATTTTGAAATTTCCGAATATTTATTCAACCAAGGTTCATAAATCTTCTCTAATTGCATGATAGTATGCTCAGTACTACTATCACTATGTTTAACTGCGATACCACCTGCTTCTGCCCAACTATGTAGGTAATAGTTGAAATCATCAACTAATACATTTGGTCTACCGTCAGTTATCGCATATTTGAATTTACGTTTAGTGAAAATAGCATTCTCACTTGATCCTGGATTAAACTCATCTAACCAATCACGTTTAGCATCTATACTAGCCTGACCCTCATTTCTTAAAGGAGCACTTAAAACACTAAAAGGAATCTTGTTATTATGTAACCACTTGATAATAACTTGTCCACCTTGTAGTGGGTTTAAATTACGAAATAGTTGATATACTTCAAGAGGACCGGTTAAACTAAGTCTCGTAATTGCTTGGTCTTGATCCGGAATATCGTCCCAATGTTCAACATTTTCTAGTTTAGCAACTGCTGTAAACAGGTCTGCTTGTACCCCATCCATATCCAAATATAAGTGGGGCATTTGTGTTAATTTTTCATTGTTCATACTGTTATTATACATGATTTTATTTATAAATGCTATCATTAGTTTGACCTAAATCAAATAAATATTATATAAAAATAATAAAAGGGAGTTTTAAGGGCATGGATCCGATCACGCTATTTGCGATGGCCAATGCCGCGGTGTCTGCGGTTAAAAAAGGATGTCAACTATACAAGGATATTAAGGGAGCGGCCGGAGATGTTAAGGCTGTTATAAAAGACCTTGATGAACAATTCCACGCGGCACACCCACCAGAAAAACCAGCAAGCCCCGAAGCACGTAAACAGTTTATAGAAGAAAAAAATCGTGTAATTGAATTGAATAAACGTGATGGTGAAACCACAAGTATCTATTCTGAAATTGGTGATCACCTTGGAGCATATTATGACAATTACTATAAATGCATGGCAATCTTTGAGGAAGAAGAACGCCGTGCAAAAACAGAAGTTTATGAAGGCGAGGCCAGTTTAGGCAAACGTGCATTACAACGTGTGCTGATGAAAAAACAATTAGAACAAATGGGAACTGAATTACGTGAAGTCATGGTCTATCAAAGTCCACCTGAATTAGGTGCATTGCATTCTGAAGTGGAAGAGATGATGGAAAAAATGGGTAAAGAACAAAAAATTCTTATTGCTAGAAAAATGCAAGAAGACTACACCCGAATGATTAGAAGGCGTAAAAGAATAGAAAATCTTTGGTTAGAAGCAGCTTGGGGAATAGGTGCAATAGTTATCGCTGCTGCATTTGGATTGATGATAGTGTTTGTAGTACAAGATAGAATTAAAAAGTATCCTCAATTGGGTAATGAAATAATACCCAAGACTGAGGCCCAACGTAGACGTGAGGCTGAACCTCAAAAGTATATAGGAAGATAAAATGAGTTTAAGAGAAGAATACCATACATTGTGGAATTGGTTACTAGATAGGGGAACAATATTAGCAACATTTATTATCAATTTTTTCCTAGCCACTATTGTTGCCTTAGTTTTGGTTGCATTACACTTTTACCTTAAGTTGTGGGCAAGCATTAGAATAAATATTATATAAGGAGAAAAATATGTCAGAAGTAAAAACAGAAGCAAAACCCCTATCACGTAGTGAAAGAGAAGCATTAATCAAAGACAAGGCTGGACTAGTTATTGTTATCATGGCATTATTCATGGCAATTACAACATACTTTGCTAATAGTTTTAGCGGAGCAGTATTAAAGAATACACTAAAAGCCACAGATACATATGCATTCTTTCAATCTAAATCAATCAAACAGGCTATTGCTGAAGGCCAACGTGATGACTATCTAAGTCGTGGTGATAAAGCTAAGGCTGAAAAACTTGATTCTAAGATTGCTCGTTACGAAAGTGATCCTGAAAAAGGTGAAGGCAAGAAAGAACTATTAGCAAAAGCCCAAGCATATGAAAAAGCACGTGATGATGCAAGTAAACATGGACCTTGGTTGACTTTTGCAAGTATGGCATTTCAATTGGCTATTGTATTGTTATCGGCAAGTATTCTTGCAGTTAATAATAAAATGTATAAGATAAGTGAAGTTGTTGCTGTTATTGGAATCGTATTATTAAGTCAGGGCATTTGGCTCTGGATATAAATAGATTTATATGACATTTAATAAAATACTTTTGGGGGCATTATTATGTGCCCCTTTTTTGTCTCACTCAGAAACTGAGATAATTGATACCAAAATCTTTTGTAATAAGACAGAAATTATTGTTAGAGATTTGACCAAATTGTTTGGTGAGTCACCTGTTTTAACTGGTAAAACGACAGATCAGGCAAAAAGTACAATGACATTGTGGATGAATCCTATAACAAATTCATGGAGTATTATAGCCACAAATAAACAAACTTCATGCATAGTTGGAGTCGGTGAAGAATTAAAAATAATCCGATTCAACGAATTACGAACCCAAGAATCTTTACCCAAAGATAAGAAGGGCAGTAAAATAAATGTTATGTAATTTATGGTCAACAATCTTATCAAATTTTTACATTCCATTGTTTTTACAACAATTTTATTTTCTTTTTTCAATTGTTATGCAAAGAATGAATCGGTACCATTCACTGCCCAGGCATGGTTAGTTGCTGATGGTTCAGGTAAGATACTGCACGGAGAAAATACTCAGGATATTCGCAGTATCGCAAGTATAACTAAATTAATGACTGTGATGATTATATTAGATGCGAATCAACCATTAGATCAGGTTATTTCTACTAAACTCCATAAGAAAAACTTAACCAGAAAAGAGTTAATAGATTTGGCAATAATTCATTCAGACAACAATGCCGCAAAAATACTCTGTGAGAAATATATAACCGGACTTAAAGGTTGTGTTAGTAGCATGAATGAAAAGGCTAAATTATTAGGAATGCATAACACATTCTTTGTTGAGCCAACTGGTTTATATAATGATAATGTAAGTACCGCTGAAGAACTAATTAAACTAGTTATGGCGGCTAGTAAATATCCATTAATAGTTGAGGATAGTAATATCGCTTCTATAAAGTTCCCAACTAATAAAAAGAAGTTTATTGAGTTTAGAAACACAAACTCGTTGGTTGGAAAAGATTATGAGTTTATTGTTAGTAAAACCGGCTTTATTAGAAAAAGCGGTGGTTGCATTGTGATGATGTTAAATACGGATCACGGGATTAGAACAGTAGTATTATTAGGTAGTAAAAATACTAAAACACGAATTCCAGAAGCAAAGTCTATTGCATTAGCATATTGAATATGCTATAAAAAGATATGTTAGTTGATGAGCCATTTGGTCTAGACCAAGATGATTCCAAAACTCTTTAGTTTTCATATCATTGCTACCATAATTCATTTTTACCCAATCAATATGATAGTGAGTTATAAAATCAAATAATGATAAAATTATTATATAGGGTAGGTATTCTAAACCTAATACAAAAACTAAAACTCCTAGTGTACCTGCACCATGCTTGATGCTATGCGATAATCCCAATGTATCACCGTATATACCTTTACTAGCAATTTCTTCATTTGATTGATTTACAAAATCAATATACCAATGTTTTAATTGTAATAATGCTAGGATTAATATCATTGCCTCAATCATTTTGTAGTCCTTTTTTTATTTGCAAATAAACTTAAATCTTTTTTTAGTATATAGTCAACTCCTGGAATAGGAGTAAAATCTTTTGTGATATTAGAAACCATTTCATCACCAAACTTTAATGTGACATAACTTATTTTATCTTCATGTCTATCATGCATGCCGATCATAAGATGTTGTCCCCAACTTATCTTTTCATCAATAACCTTTTTAATTACTATATCTGATAATATATCATCAAAGTTATTATTTTCTCTAAAAAATATAAAGTATTTCATTTTTTCCAAAGCATGAATGCCACAGCATCACGGTCTTCCTTAAAGTAAAATTTATAAACACCAGCATCTCTGCCACCGGTTGAGAGTATCTCATAATTCCAGTTATTTGTACAGTTATCTTTTACCCATTCAATTAATGGACTGAGTTCACCAAAACCCACATCAACTTCAATCTTGTGCCAAGTATCTTGTAACATTTACTTTGCCCTTTTCCAAGAAGTCTAATCCACTTGTATCCCTGTATGTATCTCTATAATAGACACTTTTTATTCCTGATTGATAGATTAGTTTTGCACAATGTATACATGGTGCATGTGTAATAAAAAGTGTAGCATCTTTACAACTTTCATTACTGCTTGCTAACTTTGAGATACAATTACTTTCAGCATGTAATGCCTCATCCTTTGTAACCAAACGATAACGGCGATGACTTTCAACTGTTTTATCATATTCTACTAATGGGTATTTTTCTAAATCACCCTCGCCTGGATAGTAGTCTTTATATTCACACTCATTATCCCATCCTGTGGGCATACCATTATACCCACTTGCTAGAATGGTTCTATCTCTTACAATAACTGCACCAACTTGTAGTCTTATAGCGGAACTTAATTTACTAGTTAGTTCAGCAACATCCATATAATACTTTATAAATTTTTGTTTCATTTAACGTAGAATTTTTTTATATGTTCTTTGGCAGAATTGTCATTTAGAATACTTAGTACATAATTAGGTTCATTATATTTTTCACAAAAATGTTGACCTAACTTTTGGTCACCCTTAATCTGTTCAAATAAGAAACCCTTACAAAATTGTTCAAACTCTTGTTCGTCAATTTTAAAATTTTTACCCTTACCGAACGTTTGCAATTCTAATTGCTTTGCCATAGTATCAAACATATTAATCCCAAAGAGCACGGTAATATTTACCAAATAAATCAAGACCTTCTTGAATTCTTTCATCATGTAGTTGTTGTCCTTCAGAGTCAAACCAGTGACTTGTAGGATCTCTATCAACCATTTGATATGTGGGTTCTAATTTTCCAGTAATTGGATTGGGATATTGTTTATCACTTTCAACAAAATCCCATTCGCTTACACCATGATGATATTGTGAAGAATAATCTTCAGTTATAAGTTGTGAGAATGACCAAATCATTTTGTCGAGCACTATGTCCCACTGTTTGCAAGCTTCGTCAAACGCATCATTGTGTGTTTCTTTATAAAAATCAAAACTATCTTGTTGTGAGTAATCTTCCCCGCCTACTTCCATTACAAAATCATTCGGTACACCATGTTTGGTTTCTTTAAGTTGTAACAATGCAGGATATATGATATAAGCAAGAGTGTGGTCAAGGCTGTACGTATCAAATTTTTCAATTTGAATATCAATTTTTCTACGATTTCCTTTTTTAGGGAAGGGCCCTATTTTTACTTTCATCCTGAAAATTCTGTTGATTCACCATTAACAAATGTAAATATTCTATTATCATAGATAACAGCGGCATTAATTATATTATCTTGTTCTTTTGCAAGTTTTGCTAGTTCATGGACACTTGAACCTTGACATATAAATCTATTGGATTCTTTTTCAAACAAATATAAAACACCATTATGTGATTCTACTATAAGTTCATAAATTACACGCAGGTCATTATCAATATTCATCCTATCTAATTCTTGTTCTAAACTGATACCATGCCGTCTTGCAGTTTCTTGTATCAAGTTGGTAATTTTCATATAGGTGTGAATTTTTCCTAGGATAAATCCTACACCAAAAATAATAAGAATGTCAAAAAGTTCCATACTATTATTTATTGATTTTTAAATTAGACCACTGTTTTAACTTCTCAAATTTCTTCATTTTGGCTTCAAAAGTACCCTGTGCTGTGACACCTACTTTTAAATCCTGTAATAATTCAATCATTGCTTCCAAATCACCTATCTCATGTTCTAAGTGTTGTATGTTGGTTTTTTCTGTACCTGGCTTGATTTGGTCAGGTCCATATCGCATAATTTTACTAATCTCTTTAGCAACCTCAAGACATTCTTCCTGTAAGATTACTAATGTTTCTCTTAAATCTTCATTCATATTTTTATTTCTTTATAGCCATTTTAGGTTTAATTATACGATTATGATAATCTTTATAATTAGCCAAATAATATTGCCATTGAATCCATTGTGTTTTAGTTTTACTTTTATCTACTAAGAATCCCCAATCACGTTGTTGAGGTCCCATAAAGAATAATGTAGTTGTTGGTTTACCTTCGTCAAGTTCAAGCCAATGAAATTCATTTGCTTTGCGTAAAATGACGGAACCAGGACCTCTCCATTCAGTAAACTCTGCAAATTTATTTCCTTGTTTATCAAAGACTGGTGTGTGTTCCCAATAACCACCCTTCAACACAATAGTCATATAGGGCCAAGGATGGTCGTGAAAAATTGGATCATCACTTTTTACAATTTTATGTAATGTGAAATTAAATGGGAACCATTTACGATCCTTTAAGAACAGGTAATAGCGGTGCATATAATCTTCACCTGTTCTGCGATCAGGAATTAAACGATAACGACCTAACTTGTTCATCACTTTATGAAACAAACTCATCCTAACTCCTGATAAAAATTATTAACGGGCTTGAAGGTGCCCGTAAAACCTTTTAGGCTGATTAGACGATGCCTAAAGCCATTGCGCGGTAACCTGCTGCAACTAGGCGCTTACTTGCACGACCTAATTCGTACTTAGTAGTGACACGGCCTTTTGTGTCTTTATGCTCATTAGCATAGATTGCATGACCTTCGAAACGCAAATTGCTGATAGTAGCAGTTGGGTTCTTAACACCGAAACGTGCCTTGATTTGAGCGGAAGTTAACTTCTCGCCTGTCTTTAGTGCCTCTAGGACACGTCCTTGTTTAGTTACTTTCATTTTCATTTTCCTTTAAATAAATCGTTCATTGAACGTACATAGATTATAT
The DNA here is from genome assembly GCA_032273045.1 of Chloridella minuta. Classification (NCBI taxonomy): domain Eukaryota; class Xanthophyceae; order Mischococcales; family Pleurochloridaceae; genus Chloridella; species Chloridella minuta. The sequence continues at coordinate 25,813 of JAUKPQ010034114.1, read as the reverse complement.
AATAATTTTGTCTTATAAGCAATATATTATGGTAATATAGTTGCCCAAAATTTATACTTATATGTCCGTAAATAACAATTTGAAATCTGATGCATGAGGATCATGACCTAGATAACCTCTTGGGTTACAAAGAATTCTAGTTGTACCAACCATATAATCACTTGGATCATGCATATGACCATGAGTCCAAAGTTTAATCTGTGGATGATCCAAAATGAATTCACTTAAGTCACTAGCGTAACCACCATTCATCAATTTATCATTCTTAAATCTATCATGTATACTAGTATAAGTAGGAGCATGATGACCAACAAACACAACTGGTTTATCTTTCAAGTCAGGTAATACTGCCTTTAAGTATGACATAGTTTGCCAATGACGGTACATTGATTGTGCTGGACGCAACTTAGTAAACCCCTTTTCATCATTGCGAATAATACGATAATCATTCATCATATCAGTTAACGCATGTAATGTTAATGGGTCACCTTTGTTACAATCAGTCCACAATGTAGCACCAATGAATGTAACATCATTAATGACTTTGATATCATTTTCTAAAAAGTAAACATTGGGAAACTTTGCACATTCATCACGCAAATGTTGTAAACTATCCTTCCAACGACCATGATAGAATTCGTGATTACCTGCAATATAAATTACATGAGGGAATTGAAAACTACATCTTTTAAGAAAGTCACGGAATCGTAATGCTATTAATTGTCTACGACCGAGGTCGGCAAGATTAACATTACTATACATACCATAACTCGTTTCAGGATGGCTATGCAAATCCTCTGCAATCATAATATCACCTGAAAGGATGAGGACCTCTGCACCTTCATCATTCTTAAGGTTGATATCTTCAAATTCTAAATGGAGATCACTACACAATGCTATTTTCATAAATTAATTCTATCAGATTTTTTAGAATATGTCAACCATGTTTTAACACAAAAAACACTTCATCCGTGTCAATATGGACTTTTAATGAACCTTTTTTGGTTGTTGTATATTCAATATTATAATTGTAATTATCTTTTGCCCATTTTTTAAAATGGTTCTGTAAGTTTTCCTTATGACTACAAGATTCCAAAGCCTCTCCTAATAATTTAGTTAGTGCTCTGCTTGTGTTATCATGTTCAGGATGGATTATTGTAACGGTAAACATTACATCCACTTATGACAGGTATGCAAATTAATAAAACGAATACTTGCATTTCCATTATCTGCAAAATGTTTCTTCATAAAGTTTTTATAAACATGTTTCCATTTCTTTTGGATTGTGTCCGGAGAATGACATGCTAGATAATGCAACCTGTGAAACCTTCTTGCAAATTGTGTTTGATGATTAGACCAATAAACTGGTTTATAATTGGATCGTCTTTGAAAATTAATATCATGCGCCCAAGGACTTCCTGTACGGCGTTCACGTAACAACCAAAGTTTACTATAATTTTGAGGTCTAAACATCATATTCATTTTAAATTATCCACATGTTTACATTTAGAACGAAACGTAAAACCATGACAAGTACAAGTATAACGATTACCTATTTTTTCAATAAAGTATTCCTTACCATTACTACCTTGTACAGTAATTACATCTTTGGGTTTTTCTTCAATCTTTTGAAAATAAACACTATCGGGTTCAGCCTTTGTTTTTAATTCTACAAACTTACGACCCTTAGTGTATATATCAATTGGGTGTTTAAATTTAAACAGAGAATCAGTACCAGCCTGAATATAACCTACCATTTTGGTCTTATCATCTTTCAGATAATATATATGGTTCTTAGCATTGCTATCACCCCAATCTGTAACCTCTTGGTAGTATTTCATTAAACAGTTTCCAATTGTTTCAATGCTGTACGCAATTCAATAACACCAGTCATATCACCACTAGTAACGAACCACTCACCGTCACGCATGATATAGATGTACTCAGCACCCATATCTTTGTAGTAATTAACAGTATCCACAAAATTGTCAAAGGTTTTGAATTCATTATCTGTTTCACCGCGGTCACGACCATAGAATGTACACCAGCCTTTAGATTCTGCCTCTTCGTACAAAGCCATGAGTGCATCAACATCAGGTGACTTTTCGTCAATTTCATATTTACTAAACGGATGTTGTTCACCGATATTAGGACGCAAACTAGAAAGATTACCAAGTGCGACTAAATAATTTGCCTTTGCACTATCATAGTGATTTAGCAAAATCTCACCATTGTGTTCCAAGTAGCCGTCCCAATGACAGTATACCATTTTACAGTTATTACCATGCATAACACCGATTGCTGAACGTGTAGCCATTTGTTAGTCCTTTTCTTTACTGTTTAAGATATTATTATAAACCCAAAATGATTTACTGTCAAGCCATTTTGTATGATTTTATGAATTCAGGACCAACATCTAGACTAACGAAAGTATCACCTTGCATACCTTGCTCAGAATAAGAAACATCTGTATCTAATTCTATCCTAGAAAGTAATACTTTTAAGTCACTAATAAATTGATTGTCTGTATATATAAGACCGTCTTTCATTATGTCCCAAGTACTAGGGCTAAAATGAACTCGTAATTCTCCGTATTGACCCTCGTCATCTGTAGACGAAAGTTCTAATCCCGTAACTAATACTGTTTTAGCAACATTAGACCAATAGCCAGAACCATCTGTACTCAACCGTGTATTAAGATTAATCATTTCAATTCCTTTAATCAACTGAATAAGACTATATTATATACCCAAAATGATTTACTGTCAACTTTTTAACTTCTCAACTAATTGAGAATTAATCAGGTTCATTTCAGCCTGTTCAACATAGAAATCCGTAGTAGGATCATAGTACTGACCCTGAATGTTGTCATAATACAACACTCTACCTGAGAAATTGAAAGGACCTTCAAGCCCTTTTCTAGGACCATATTTCTGACGCATTTGATCCATCTCATGCCTGTCTGCAACTACATGATAACCCATATAAACTCCTTATACCAAATCTAGTTGAATTTGCTTGCCACGAATTGTAGTACCGATGCCGCTTGGAATTGGTTCGTTGTGTTTTTTTGCAGCCTGACGAATAGCGGAGAATTGAAGTAGTACGTCCCAAGCAATGTCACGTGCTAATGTAGTAGCAAACATTGATACCATTTGTTGAACCGTCATATAGAGACCGATTTCATTTTCACTACCATCACTTTTGAAAATGATACGAAATTTTTGTGAATTCTTGAAACCATAAATTATAGTAGGGGTACGCATAAAATCTCCTTTAATCAATCAATACAAGTATTATATGCCCAAACTGATTTATTGTCAACCAAAAAAAAGTAGTACTAAAGTACTACTCTTAAATTATACATAAACATCCAAATTATTTCCTAAATATACTGAATACTTGTATGCTTTGTATTCTGCATTTTTTTTGAGATTCATATAATTATTAATCTCTTGTATATCTTTATCAAGATTCCTATCTTTTAAATTGGTCTGATTTAAATTATAATCTTGTAATTTAGTTCTGTAAAAATCTGCAATAAGTTCCTGACTAGTCCTATGTAACTCCTCACGTCTTACCTCTTTCCTATTGTGCATTGAGGCAGTATCAAGGTGCATACTTGGTGTGTTTGGAATTTTAATTGTCATGTATTTTCTTTCTGTGAATAGACAATAGTGTTGTCGTTGCTTTTTGAATTTTTTGTAGTAGTTTGATTGCTTTGTCGTTTGCTACTCATAACGGATAATAAATCAATTTCATCATATCCAAACTCTTTGTGATATTTTAATACATCAATATTCATATCACGGTTTCGTACCTTACCAACATTGTAACAACTAACCCCGTCTTTAGTGAGATGTTCTAATCCTAATTTGATAATCTCACGTAAGAAACTATCAGCCCAATCTTGGTATGTAGATATGTTGGTAATTGATTGTGTATCTTCATGTGCATATACTTCTAAATCAAAATAGGGAGGACTTGTTAGAACCATATTTACTTTAGGTAAATTATAATTGTTCATATTACGTGCATCGTCACATATTAATGTAACTTTATTTTCTATCTTTAAGAAGGACATAATTTTTTGTAAATTATTATAAGTGGTTGTATTAGGTTCAAATGCAATATAATGAGCACCATAACTTACGGCACCTAACATTCTCCCGCCCCAACCTGCACAAGGATCTAATACTATTTCTGGCTTATATTTAATGCAGGCAAGTTTCATCATTTGTGGACGATACATTGTATTCTTTGTCAATCCACAACAAAAGTAAATACCTCTTTTTAATTCGCTCATATAGGGTGTACTATGACTTTTCCTATTCCAACGAAGGATTTTTTCTAAATTAGAGGCAGTCCATAAACTTCTATAACTAATGCCGGTTGCATTTTCAATATCAAAGAAATTTGGGCAAAAATGTTCACTCAATTTCATGCCCAACCTAGATGTAGAGTTAATATTGCTTTCGCTAGTGGTCCAACTACATAACTTTTTCCAATCAATAAGCATTTCCTCATCAGTGTAATTATAATGAAAATCTGTATTTTCAAGTTCTTTTGCCAGGTTAGGAACTGCTAAATCAAAGTCGGCATCACTTAAGTTACGTGTGGAATATCTTTTATTTAGAATGTCTATTAACATAGTCATTTAGTTTTTTTGCTTTCTAGTAATTCTATATGGCCTTTACTTAAACAAACAGATATCAATTCTTCATTTAAGTAATGAATTTTTAAATCAGCATTTTTATAATCATTATATCCAAAATGGCATACTACTCGTTTTCCTAATTTTGCATTAACAATTGGTTCTTTAAGTTTTTCATAGATTTCTGATAGAGGAAATTCAATAATATAGACCAATTTCGTTTCATAGAATAAACTACAAATAATATCAAAGTCTTTTTTCTTTTCAAGTAATTCTAATGTCATATCATTAAAATTACCACTTCCTGAAAGTTTTGAACCGGTAGAGAGATATCTCGGTTTTACTTCCTTCAACCTTCCTGTGCTTTTATCTATGCCGTCTGCCCCATGTTTTTGTGAGAATGAATCATATCCCAAATAATACAATGTAACAAGTTCACGTATTGTGGATGAATTATTATCGGATGCAAATGTCAGGAATAGATTTTTGAAATCATCATCCTTCTTATCTAATTCCTCAGTATTACCGAGAAAGAAGTTTGTAAAAAGTTCTAGGTTGTGTTTTGAAAGTTCCATGGGTAGATTATATCATACTTATAAACAAGACTTACATCTTTTTTTATTTATTTAAGTAGATTTACCCAAAATACTTTATGAGAAAATAGGCTTAATCATTAATATTGTTAACACTACAATATATAATACCATTGAAATCACAGATGAAATCACAAGTATAAATGGATATTCAGTATCACGTACATATAATCCTATGGCTCTCAGTAGAAATAATGCAATAAAAATAATAAAAATATAGTTAAAAATTAATGAGAGAATAGTCACGTATATTCTCCAAGAGAAAACGAAGGATATCTAACCTCAAGAGAATGGCACTTTCGTGCCATTCGTTTTAGTAAGGTCTATTAAGGATAACTTACACTAGACCAATCTGTATTATTTGGACTATTGTACGAGTTAGCATTTTCTTGTACTGGTTGAGTGAACTCAACTTCATCTTCTGGATCAATACCAACTTCACCGATCACCTGATACTTACAAGCACGACCCTTGCTATTATCATAATCAGTGGGGATAGATACCACATCACGTGGATTAATTTTTACAATCACGGTACGAGCACCACTAAAATGTTTTAGATAACCTTGACTACAGAAATGAAGACCTTGTGAACATGTATTATTTTGGTCATCATCAACTTGATTACGTTCCATACTAACTGTCTTACCAATACTATTATCCATAGTGCCAGTATGACAATCTTTATAGTCATCACGTACACGTTTATATGCTAAGAAGTATCCGTCTGGAGTAATTGGTAAATTGTTCTTTTCCAAGAAACCATACAATTCCTGGACACTCCGATAACTTGGGTTATCCATTAAGTTTTCCATAAAGAGAACTAGTGGTTCAATACTAAATCCATCCTGTAACATTTGCACCATGCGAGTAGACATTGCATTATGAAATTCAATGTTATCCCAATATAGTGTTTCACCTTTGATGCTAACACGACCGAGACCATAGTTTACAACTACTTTCTTTGGCTCAATAACATCACGTACAGTATCCCAATCATTTACCTTGATAGCATCAATTACCTTTTGATAGGTAATATGTGTTTTGCTAATCGTGTGTGGTGTGTTACCGATAACTACGGTAACATTGTTACCTTGAATAATGTATGGATACATCTTAAACTCCTTTACTTTGGTCAATTAAATTAATATACTCTGCTACTGCATTACTACTAACACTATATCCAATACTTTGTAATAATGGATAACGTTCTCTCACTATATTTGCTTCTGTTGTGTACTTATCCAAGACTGCTTGTGGACTAATCCCAGTCTTAACATCATAGACTTTACATAACTCACGCAAATAATTTTGTTTATGTACATCAACAGCCACTACATCTTTGAATGTATCAACCAACTTTTTGAAAGGACTGTTAACATTTACTTTATCTGTAATATTATACTTGATAAAATTATCAATGTCAATGGATTGTTTCACCATTCCCATGATATTTTTATTATCCATTTTATTTAAAATATCTGATATATGGGTATCAATGTTGATCCAATTCTTTTGGGTTTTAATAAACTCAATATCACCCTTCCGCACACCATAAATAGTGCCTCTAAAAAGACCTGATTTGGTAACTTGATTGTATAAAACCTTAACATCAGAATGTTTACCAAGTGATTGAAAACCACTTAGTGGCAAATAATAATAAGTTTCAGTATTAGTGAATTTAATAACATTACCAGCATCACGCCATACCATTTCATCACGGCGATAGTAACCACCTGAACCACGTTCTGTCAATTCCATGATAGTTACATTCTTACCCATTCCACCTGCACGATCTTTTTCTAGTAACTCACTAACCTTTAAAAAGTATGATTCTGGAGGATTAGCAAGTAATGTTTTGAAACCAACAACATCAATTGGTTTAGTTTTATCATGTGCCTCAACAACAAACATGCTTAGATGAACTAAACCATCCTTACCTTGCATCATGTCACTTTCCTTAACATGATATTTGGCACGTTCTAAACTACCTGTTTTAGTATCATTAATTGAAAATCTAGTATGAGAGTTAATAGCAACCTCAAAATAATAACTATATACTGGTTTGTCGTTAACAATAGTAGATGCACTACGTGCTTTTATATTGGAGCACACAGTACTACTTCTAGCTTTATTAAAACCACGCAATACTATATTGTGTTTTTCTTTTAGAACGTTTTCGTCTAACTTGAATGTATGAATACGACTCCAGCCTTGATTGTAAGTCAAATATGAAAATTTCGTATCAGTTACATACTTATTGACAGCTTGTTGCCACAAATTATTGTTGGATTTCCTTTCTAAGAATAATGCTTTTTCCCAATTGTTTGTAATATTATCGGCTTCTTTTGCTATGTAAAGGGCCAATTGTTTATTTAATGCTTCCAACTTTGTTTTAATACTATTAAGAGTTAGTGGAATATAACTCAAACCCTCACGACTTGCCTGGAAGTCTAATTCACCAATATCAAATTCAAGTACCAATCCATGTTTCAATAATGAGTAAATTTTATTATCCTCAGTAATTTCACTTTTTGGTACTTCAATTGGATAAGCAATGTTACCCATTAGTGCATAACTAGTGCTACTTTCAGTATGATGAACACCTGGAATAATATCTTTGTCTTTATATACAGGTTCAGTAAATTCAAAATTTGATGCACCACTTACAACAGGACGTTGTTTAAAATATTTGTAAACAGCACGTGCCTCTTGATGGAATCTGTCAAAATCATAACGGTCATTGACACTAAATTTAACCTCTACTCCATTTGGATCAGAGGATTCTTCCTCCATCATCAATGCGATTGAAGGTATACCTTGTTCATTAATAAAGGCAGTATATACACCTTTCTTATTATTTTGAACTGCGGTTACAGTAAAATTATCTGTATAACTGAAAGGTGACTTTGAACCTAGGCCAAGTGCACCGATGAATTCATTACTACCTGTTTTTGTACTTTCAAAGTATGTAGTATAAATGTTTTGCACTTGCGTATGTGATAATCCAGTTCCATAATCACGTATGCTGAACCAAGGTTCTAAACTATTAGGTAAATGAATATCAAAAGGTGTATTACCTTTATCTGCCGCCACATGACTATCTACTGCATTACAGGAAAGTTCACGGATAATTGCACGAATCTTATTCGCATACAAACCTGAACTCAAAATGTTAAACGCCTTCGCACTATTGCGAATACGAAATTCACCAATCTGACCTACGTTACTTAATACTGCTTGGTCTTGTGGAGCATTATTTAAAATCATTTTTTACCTTAAGAATTAATTGTGTTGAAGGGATTGAAATCTTCATCTACACTATCTGAGGTTTCATAAACCCAAGTGATGGGGATTTCCAAGAATCGTGCTACTGTAACAGGGTCATTACCTGCTGTCAACAAATCTTGTATTGCTAAATCCAAGTCAGCCATTTTGCTCATTTTATACTCCAGAAAATTCATACATATATTGGGCAACACTAGAATCCAATTTAATTAACTCTTTAGCCGCGGCAGTCAATGCACGATAACGGGATTGAACTGTACTACGAGGTAGTTCACCATCACATGAAAGATTCTCAGGACTCAATGCGGAGTCAATATGTTCGGCAACACGTTTACGACCCTGAGCCGTTTTAATCTCAAAAGGACTTTGTGAACAGAAAATATCATTCCATTTATTTTCTTGGTCAATATATTTTTGAAGTGCTGACATAAAAACTCCTTTAATCAACTGAATAAGACTATATTATATACCCGAAATGATTTGTTGTCAAATTTCGGGATATTAAACAAAAGTATTACCTTTTATCACAGTACTCAAACAAGATCCATTTAGCACGATTCAGGGCCTGACGTACATCCTCAACAACCATGAAATCGTAGGAACCACCATTGTCATACGCAATCATTTCCTGACAGTCTGACATAATGCTTGCCGCCATCATAGCAGGACCACTATGACGAAAAGTAATACTTTGTTCTACTGCCTCACGCATTTGGGCTTCGGTGCAACCATACATACGAATTTCTTTTTTCTGTTGCATATCTTTAGCAACACCCTGAGCAATAGCAACTGACATAACGACTCCTTGTATTAACTGAACAAGACTACATTATATACCCAAAACTATTTGCTGTCAAATTTTGGTCATTCGTGGTAGGATACATCACAGACCATGAATCCTTCTTTTTTATTACATGTTGTAGTTCTTTTGTAGTACAATAAGGATGTGTCTGAGGGTATGATAGTAGAAGGATATTGCTCTTTACTATTACTCAATCTTTGTACGCAGGTTTTATAGTCTGGCGTACCAGTAGTAAATCCAAATGATTGGCACTCGGCGACAGCCTGGCGATTACCGAATTGAGCACAAGCTGTAAATAGAAGACAGATTAATGCTAATTTTTTTTGCATTTTGAGTTTCCAATTCTTATGTGAATAAGATTATATTGTAAACTCAAAATGATTTGCTGTCAAATATTAAACTTCACTCTCGTCAGTTTTTGGAACAACTGTTTCAGAATCTAATGTTGTTTCATCTGTGGTAGATGATGTATCATCATACGTCAAATTCAATGCCTTCATCATACGATTCTTAACTAATAAATTAGGACTACGGAATGCTTCGGTATCATCAAATCCCATGATTATACCAACTTCGGCTACTGCGCCACTACGACATACACCTGCATGGCAGTGAACAATGACATTCATTTTATTATCTTTAGCATGTTGCAATAATCCAACCAATTCGTTTGCTTGTTCTTGGCTACATTTCATAGCCTCATCAGCAACAACATCTTTTTCTTCTACGTCTAAAAATTCAAACTGGTGAACTTCTTTGAATGTATACTTAGGTGTAGGGAACTCACTTCCACAATCAACTATTTGAATGAGCATTGCATTTTCACCTGGTGCAATATGAAATCCTCGTTTCACCTCACCCATTGCTATATTTTGAATCCACGGCATATATTCTCCTATATACTTCTATTTATCAAATTATCGGTTAGTAATCACCTTGTCAGCGAGGCCATAAGCCACAGATTCTTCTGCCGACATAAAATTATCCCGTTCCATATCAGCCACTAATTGTTCAAATGTCTTCCCAGCACTATTATGTTTAACATATATATTAGTTAGATTACGTTTCATCTCTAAAATCTCATTAACCTGAATTAACATATCTGTTGCTTGACCACGTGCGCCACCGGATGGTTGATGAATCATGTGTCGTGCATTTGGAAGAATGAAACGTTTACCAGGACTTCCTGCCTGTGCTAACAAACTACCCATGCTACATGCCTGACCCATTACAATTGTATGAACATCAGGACCAATAAATTGCATAGCATCATAGATAGCCATACCAGCAGTTACACTACCTCCCGGACTATTTACATACATTGAAATATCTTTTTCGCCTTCAGATTCTAAGAATAGTAATTGGGCAACTATGAGATTTGCCATTTGGTCATTAACTTCACCCTCAAGTAAAATTACACGGTCACGTAATAGACGGCTATAGATATCATAACTACGTTCACCCTTACTTGTTTGTTCAATGACGATTGGTACTAGCATGGAATTCCTTTATTCAAAGAATCATTATATCAAACATGCTAGTTACTGTAAATTATTTTGGGTAAGACTTATTTTCTTTTGGTGCGACCAACACCAGTTGTAGATTTTGGTTCTACTTTTGTTTTTGCCTTACCACCTGCAATAGATGCGGCTTGTTGTGCAAAATTAGATTCTTTACCTTTTTTAGTAGTAGGAGTTTCTGCGCCCGCCTTCTTAGATCCGGCTTTTTCTTTTGGTACTTGTCCGGCAACTAGTTTAACTTTAGGCATCATTTCATCTTGCGGGGCATATAGATAAACTGAATCAACTTTAATTAAGTCCTTCATTTTATCATAATTAGTAAAGTATTGTGCTGTTTCTGTAGGAACATCCATTAACAAAATACCTTTGAATTTTGAATATGCTTTATAATTTTCATATCCAGTACGCATATGTTCATCAATTATGGCTCTAGCATCACCTGTCTTTAATGCTTGTTTATATGCTGAATTATCTACTGCATTAAATGTTCCATCAGCCATAGCATTAACTACATCATCTAATTGAGCTTTATCTAACATTGGTCTATATGCATCTACCCAAGCATTGACATTCAATCTATCTGGTACATCTACTCCTGTGTATTCTTCTAATTTTTCTTTAATCTTAGGAAGATTCATTTTTGCTTTACGTGCATTAATCCATCGTCCGCCGGATGCAACACTAGTTTTTACTTCAATTGGTTTTCCATTAGCGATTATATCTCCGCCACCTTCAACACGACCGCTCCATTTGATTTTTGGACTCATTATTGCTAAAGCAACTTCACCAGGACCTACACCATGACTTGTTAATCGTACTGATAAATCTTTAAGAAGTTCTGATGGAAACCCAGGACCTACTAAATCAGCGAATGAATGTGTTTTACCATCAAGTAATTTACCCACATCTAATATTCCTGTTGGGAATCTTTTTAAGAATTCATCTTTCTGTTCAATGCTGGCATCACTTTGAATAATAGCGTCTGTGATTTGTTTTAAGAAACCTCTTGCGTCCTCGTCAGTACCTACAACATTCATAATTCGTGAATCCAATCCACTAGATTGTAATACTTTTAAAACTTGGTTTAGTACAGTTCCCTCTTGGGTTCCCTTTACCATATCAATGATTGTTTTCTTTAGGACGTTGGAATCGTCTTTGGCTTCAAATAGGTTGTTAATAATGTTAATGAATTCACGCATAATCTATTATTTATGCTTTCTGGAATTATAAATTAAGGAACGTATTTATAGACATAAATATACTTTTAGGAGATTAAAATGTTAGATTATTTAAAGCGTTTATTCAGTTTTTCAACAACCTCAAAAGTTGAAGGATCTCAGAATAGAGTAGAGGCCACACAACCAAAAAAATGTGGTTGTGGACGTAGTGAAAGTGGTTCTTGCGTAGGACTACATGCATTATCTGAGGCAGAATGGGCTACTGATACACGCAACCCTAACAAAGCCGTACCTGCTACAAAAAAGAAAACTACGGCAAAAAAGGCTCCAAGTGCTAAAAAAGAACCTGCAGCCAAACCAGCAGCAAAGGCTCCGGCAAAACCTCGTAAAACAACTAAAAAAATAGTTTAATGAAAATAGGGTTAGATGTAATCAGCGATTTAAATTTAGATCCTGATGATGAATTTGATTGGGAAGATAAGGCCACTAGCCTTTATTTAATAATTGCAGGAAATATTAGTAGTGATATCCGTGTAATTCATCAAACCTTATTACACTTAACTAAATTCTATCAGGGGATATTTTATATCCCCGGTTCTTTGGAATACGAATCAATGCATTTCTATAAACATCGTAATGATGAGATTAGGAAAATATGCAAGTCATTAAAGAAAGTAGCATTATTGGAAAGACATGTTGTTGTAATCAATAATGTTGCAATATTAGGTGCAACTGGATGGTTTGGTAATCGTACCGACAGCGGAGATGAAATTGAAAAATTATATAAACATGCTCAAAACATTGAGGATGTTGAATATCTAAGGTCTAGCGTTGAAAAACTACAACTACACTTAGACATAAAAAATATTGTATTAGTAACACATAGTGTTCCGGGACTTGATTTGTTCTTTGGAGAATTACCAACTAACATAGGTGAAGAATTTCAGTTACAAGAATGTTTAGATCCTGACTCAGAAAATAAAATAACACATTGGATTTATGGAAGTTACAATAAACAAGTGGATACTAATATTGATAGTATCCACTATGTTAATAATAGTTCAAATAAAACTAGCCCTTATTGGGCTAAAAGAATAGAGGTTTAAGCCTCTGCTTCTATTTTTATTTGAAGCGGAAAGCCATGACTACGGGCATCAAGTGTTACCTCAACACCCTTTTGTTCTGCAATCTCGTATGGCAATACAGCAACAACCGCACTACCTGCTTGATGAATATCATGTGTTATATTAACAGCAGTATCATCGTTGTAGTTAAAGTAATCAACCAAACTACTAACCACAAATTCCATTGTTGTAACTTCATCATTTATATAAATGATTTTATATAATGGAGGTTCAGCAAGACTGAGATTAGGTTTGATTTTAACTATGGTTTCTGTTTTTGACATTATAATTACCTATAAAATATACACATCATTATTAATGTATATGTGTATTATATTATTTATTATATTTGATTGCAATACTCTTTGGCTTTTGTTCATCAGGAACTTTACGTTCCAATTCAATTGACAGAATACCATCTTCTATTTCTGCTGAAATAACTTCAACATATTCTGCAAGTGGCCACTGACGCACAAAACTACGTGAACTAATTCCGCGATGTACATATTCAATTGGTTGAGCATCTAAAGAAATTACCTTTTCTCCGGCAATAGTCAATATGTTCTTTTCCAACGTAATTGATACCTCCCCTTCTTTGAAGCCTGCAACAGCAACCTCAATAGTGAAACGGTCATCGGTATGCTTGATAACGTTATGTGGGGGATAGTTCTGGGTTTGTGCTGAACTTAGTCTATTCAATTCATCAAATAGATTATCAAAACCTACTGCGATTTTATGAATGCTTGGAATATCCAAGGAACGGATTGTTAACTCTCTTGTCATTTTATTTCTCCTATAAGCAAATATGACTTTATCAGACCCGACCATCGGCATCTGATATACGTATTTATTTTACAAAAAACACGCAAAAAAATCTATTGTTTTGGATTAGTATAACTTCTTAGGCAAAGTCTGTTCACGCAAGTATTTGTTCCATCTACGTTTAGCCTGGCTTTTCTTTACTTTGCGTTCAGTGGTGGGTTTGACATAATGTTGTCTATCTCTCACCTCTTGTAGTATCCCAGATTCAGCAATCATTTTTTTGAATTTACGTAATGCTTTCTCTGCGTTACCATCATTAACGATAACTTTCTTTCCTGTCATAATAGTGATTTTGGCTCCAAAACTAAATCTCTATTTATATTTATCTCAGTTACATTATTAAGCCTATAATACCCAGTATTAAACATATGTGGCATTAAAACACGTTCAATCTCAGTATGTAATCCACGTGCCCCTGTCTTTAATTTTAATGTATTTTCTGCTAATTGTTCTAATGCATCATCAGTAAAAGTTAGGTTTATATTGTCTAAACTCAACAAATATTGATATTGCGAAATATAATTGTTTTTAACTTCAGTAAGTACCCTGATTAGATCCTCTTTGGACAAGTCGGCTACGCTAACCGTTGTAGTAAATCTTCCAATAAATTCAGGAATCATTCCAAACTGTACTAAATCATCAGGGGAAACATTTATTAATTCGGCTTCTTTCCTAGAATCTTTAATTTCTGCACCAAATCCAATGCTAGTACCATTTTCTCTATTATTGATAATTTCTTTAAGACCTACAAATGCGCCACCGGCGATGAATAAAATATCTTTGGTATTAATTTCAATCATTTCACCACCTGGATGTTTTCTTCCACCTGCGGCTGGAACTCTACAGATGGTTCCCTCAACTAATTTTAACAATGCTTGCTGAACACCTTCACCACTTACGTCACGTGTAACACTAGTACTTTCACCCTTTCGTGCAATTTTATCAATTTCGTCAATAAACACTATTCCTCGTTCTGCTAATTTAGGATCATTACCAGCTGCATTTAATAACATAACAATCATTGATTCAACATCATCACCTACATATCCTGCTTCCGTTATGCTAGTTGCATCTGACACAACGAAGGGCACTTGAAGATATCTTGCTACTGTTTTAGCAAGTAATGTTTTTCCTGAACCCGTAGGTCCAACTAATAATACATTACCTTTTTGAATCTCTAAATCTTTGGGGGGTTTGTTGATTCTTTTATAGTGATTTGCAATAGCAACACTTAATACTGATTTAGCGGAATCTTGCCCTATTACACGCTCATCTAAAAATGATTTGATTTTTGCTGGATCATAAGAATCATGGTCAAAGTCTACTTCAGGTTCAGACACATCCTCTGTCATTAAGGAATTACACAATTCAATACAGTCACTACATATAGCAACTTCCTCGCTGACAATTAATTTTTTTACAGTATCTTTATGATTGCCACAAAAAGAACAGTGATTAAGTTTAGTTTCTCCGGTCATACTATACTTATCACTGTTCTTACATTGGACATTTTTCGTCTGTAACTACATTAGCGTCCAGCGTAAACCCTCGTTGTAATGCGTTGTTTGACCTTTCGTCAAAAACTAGTTGTATCTTAGACTTTTCTACATTATTTCCATAGAATAACAAAAAGTCATCTGAACCAATATTATAGAAAGGAGCCATTTTCCCTGTCAATGCATCGGGTGTAAAACACTCTGCAAAAATAGTTTTATTGTCAAAGTTTTTAATCTCTAACAACATACGTGGTTCTCGTGTACGTAATGTATTGCGAATTTTTTCAGTCAATATAACGTCATTAAATTTAAAATGAGACTTAGTACCTAAAACCAAATCTTTAGGATCTTTAAACATAGTAACAACATTACCAGGTGATCTAGTCAAAAATCCATTACTTCCATCTTGCAATAATGCTAATGTCTCGTTTAGGGAAATCATGTAATTTGGATTCCATCTGATTTCAATAGGAATCTCAATTACTGCATTTCGGTAAACATCCACTTTTAATTGATGATTCCCCAATGCAACTTTATATGCACGTTTCGGGTAATCATTCAAAATCATGTTTAATAATTTATCACCATTGCCCTTATTGTATTTGTAAGTTTGATATTGTGTTGCAATACGTTCACCATCAAATTGTTTTGGATTTTTACTTATACCTAAAATTCTATTTTGAATTCTACTTGATGAAACCCAAACATCTACAATCACATAATAACCATTGCCACTTTGTGATTGTTTTACGATTTCAAACTTATCAACATAACCGGCACTATAGTTAACAATTTCATCACGAACCTTGTCATTGAAAGTTTCCTGTTCACTAACAATAGCTGAGCCTACTTTAATTTCTATAGCACTACGAAATGCCTCATTTTTTGCTTCCTCAAATGTAGGACCTCTACCTTGAGTACGAATTGGATCATCAGCAAATACTGGGCTCATACCGAGCACCAGTATCATAATTAATAACTGTTTCATTATCCACCGAAGCGTTTACGTAATTGTGCGGCAGCTCGGTCGTTATTAAGATCCCAACGAATAGTTACAGCAACTTCCTGACTTCCAGTAACTTCTTGTTTTACTACACGAAAACCGCGTAAGATACCTTCAGCATTTGCTCGTACGGTTTCAGTAACCTGATGAGCAGTTTCATTTGAATTATCACGCACACTAGAATTACTTTCTGCATCAGCCTCTTTATCAGTCATACTAACAACCCCAGACTGATTTCCTGATGTTTTAGTTTTATCTGCGGCTTTTTCAATGTTTTTAGCAATAGTAGTATTCACTCTATTACTTGTAACTTTTTCATCTAAGAAGTGACGGACGTTAGCCTTAGCCTTTAGTGATGCACGTGTTAATGCAGTATTTCGGTTAGCAGTTGAACTACCATTTGTATCGGTAGTTGCACGTGATTCAATAGCGATTATATCACAATCAGTTTTACCAAACTTGTACCAAGCACAGTCGGTTTCAATAGTGACACCCTCTTGAGTAAATGTAGTAGCCAATTTTTGTGAACGAATAGGACCTTCGTTCTCAGCCAATTTGACTGAACTACATCCAATCAATGATGCGCTGGCAAGTACAGCAAGAATAAATTTAGATTTCATAAAGAACTCCATTAGTTAAACAATGAAGATAGTATAGTTGATTTGGTAATCAATGTCAACCGTTTTGTGCGTTATTTTTTTGGATTTTTAGATAATCTTCAATTTGAATACGTTCGTTTTCAGATAATAACTCAGCGTCATATTCGCCTTTTGCTAACATATCAATTAAGTATTCAACATATTTGGTATTGTATAAGTAAGTACTACTTGCTTCCTTATTTGTCTGTATCCAATTTCTTCCATCAAATTTATAAACTTTATTTGGAAGAACATCTACTCGTACAAATATATCACCCTTATTTGCTACATCAGGAAACTTAGTTCCAAAACTACTATTAACTGATTTACCATAATCAATTGATAATCCAAATAAGTCTGGACGCATACCTTTTAATGCATCCATGCTCATTCTTTTACCTTCAAAATTTACATATCCAGTACCATCTGTTTTGAATGGTACATCAGGTGGAACGGGCATATTACTATCAGCAGTTAATAAATAATCACCTGGGCGATCAGCATCAACACCACCTGCAAGAATTTGTTTATCCATGTTAGACACTAAACGTTCATCATCATACGCATGTATAACATCTTCCGGCACTTCAACTTTTTCCGTGTTTGCAACTATAGGTGTTGTGTTCTCAAAATGTTTGAAAGGTTCATTTAAGTATGGATGCTTTTCAAGCATTGATGTTGTATCATCCTCTACTATGAACTTAACTGGTTCTCCACCTGATACATTATCCATAACATCACATTCCTTATTTGGACAGAATAATCCAATACCAGGCGCATAAACTAATTCAGCATCACATTTATAACAATGTATAGGATCATCTTCTTCAAATAATGAACTGGTAGTATTTAAATTACCTTCAGGAGTATGCTCTACTGAATCTTTTAATTTATCAATATCTTCTTCAGTTAATGGACTATTATCAGGTTCATAGTTTGGATTATTTTTATTTTCTTGTTCATTATCCCAGTCTTTACTTTGATTAGCTGCAAGAACTAATGCAATAGCAAGAGGATCAAAAACAATAACAAGTAAAATAATAACCCAACGAACTGCGGCTTCTAACATATTTTGGTCAGCATTATCACCATATATCAATGCGGCAATATACTTGATAGGTCCAACCTCTGCTTCTACTTTACGATTTTCAGCCGCAATAGGAGCACGTTCTTCATTCAATCTTTGTATTTCTTTTTGTGCAACTGCAATATCATTTTGCAATGCTGAACGTTCTTTAGCCTGTTGTCTACGAATAGCAACAGCACGTTCTGCACCTTTGTCGGTATCAGTACGACCTAGCATTTGGTCAACTTGTGCATCCATTTGTGTTAATGCTTTTCTTGCCAACTCAACATTATCTCGTTGAGTTTTAATTTTTTCATCATACAATGAAAGTTTGGCTTGACTATCACCTGTAGTCACACCTTGATCCATGTGTGCTTTTGATAAGAAACCAAAGATACCCATACTTGTTAATAACGCAAGGGCAATAACTGCGGGGACAAGATATATTTTTAGCCACCATCCTGCACGATGCCAGTATTTACGTAGCCAAACAGTGGTAGTAATCTTAGCAACTTCTAAGATACCTCCCATAATGATAACTGGAATAACTGCACCTGCAAAGATAGCAGTTAAACCAATAATACTATAATAAGCGGCAACTGAACTTAATGCAAGTGCAACGAATAATGTAAGGTTGGAAAAAGAAATAAATTTAAAACGCATAATTGAATATTTAGTTTAGTTCAACGTGTTATCTCTGCATATTATGGGAATAGATGACCATAAGTTGCTTTAAACTCATTGAATTCCATTATATATTTTTGGGGTATACCCGGTCCTGTTATTGTTTCATAAGTTATCCAATATTGGTACTCATCACGGCGTTTGATTTCCCTAATATAAATGCTATTACCATCGGGGAATTCAAACCTACGACCGACATATTGTTGTAGTTTTTCCGGTATCATTCTTCGGTCTCATGTACGGAGAACTCACTCCATTGACCACGCCAGTTGTCATGTTCACTATCCATACCTTCATCATCTAACTCAATATCATCATATACCAAACGACTTGTAACTGAATAGCCTTGAATGTCCCAATACTTAGTTTTAAGTTTGCGAGGATTAAACTCTTCACCTTCTTCAACAACAATAGTAGTTTGAATACAACTACCCTTACCACCTTGTGTCCAGAATATATAAGTACCTTTATCAAAGTATGAAGGATATAATTCACCAATTTCTTCATTGGCATCCCATTGACTGTCATTATCACCATGAGCCTCACTAATGAAACTCATCAAGTCACCACGATAAATTTCTTCACCATCTTGGTTAGTGATTGTCATTACTGTATCATCACTATCAAATCCCCAAATACTTTCTACATCTTGGTACTCATAGTAAGGCATATCAAATCGTGCCTCTTCAGGTGTTTCAGCCTCATCATAATCAAAGTTTTCATTCATTGCATCTGACAAGTCATCTTCATGGTCTTCATCACTCCAATAATCATATTGTGCTTTAGTGATTACACCTACACCAATCTCACGTGTACGACCCCAAATACGAATTGTATATTCACCTGCTGGATAGTTAGGCAACACATTAGTATCTTCAACTATTTCTTGTTTAGGACCTTCTGTAGACCTATCAAAGGGCCATGATGCGGCTTCTACTTTAGGACCTTCAGCTGGTCTATCAAAGGGCCATGCTACGGGTTTATCAGTTTTAGAAATATTTTCAACTGGTGAATCACATTTCGGGCAAACGTCATCACCATCATCATTGTTACTAGTTTCAGTCCAATCGCCTGTCCAGTCACATTCTGTACACTTCATGGGAACTACATCACTTGTTGTTGGTAGTTCTTCAAACTCACGTTTTAATTCTTCTAGTGCATCTTCTAGTTCAATAGCATCAACTGGTTCTTCTTCACGCTGATCCATCATAATCCAACCTTCGTGGCAATCAGGGCAATGATATTGACCACTCAATTCAGGTAGTTCACTTTCTTTATGCATTGCACCGCAACTAAAACAAGGAACTTCTTCTTCTGAATCTTTTTCTTCTTGTTCCCATTTTGCTGCACGTTCTTGTTTTTCTTTTTCTTCTTTAAGACCGACTTCTGTTAGTTCTGTATCACTATCACACATTGGACAAACTTTTTTGGCTTCTTTCATACCAGTCTCATCTTCTGGCCATACCCAATCAGCATC
This sequence comes from Chloridella minuta, assembly GCA_032273045.1. Classification (NCBI taxonomy): domain Eukaryota; class Xanthophyceae; order Mischococcales; family Pleurochloridaceae; genus Chloridella; species Chloridella minuta. Next base: position 5,468 of record JAUKPQ010034114.1, on the reverse strand, counting down.
ATAACTCTGACCAACCCATTTACACTTGGTACACTTGTGTGTTGGTTCTGGTGGAGGAGGTTCGTGATGGTAACTATCTTCATCACCTAATTCATATGTAACTTCGTATCCACCTTTACGATCAGTCCAACAATCATCATATTGAAACTCCCAATCAAGTTCAACATCATTGTTCCATGCCTCATTGATAATATCTTCAATATCAGCTTCACCGTTTTCAATTTGTTGCAACAAATTGGCAATCTCATCTTCATCCATTTCTGGATAAATTTCACCTAATGTATCTGCATCAAGTTCATGTGTATATTGGCGATCATGGCTATGCCATTCATGTTTAACGATAGTTACCATATTAGTTTCCTTTAAAAAATGCACGTATTGTTAGTACGTGCATCTTAACATTAAACAACTTCAGCGTCAACTGTCTGTGTTTCCGAATTGTTCTTTTCTTCCATTAAAGTTTGTGATGCCGCTAGTAAATCACTTAACTTTTGGGTAATATCATCTTTATCTTCTGACATTAATGCGTCATCCAATTCTTTAATTGCAGTTTCTACTTTATCTTTAATATCTTGTGATACAGTAGATTCGGATAATTCTTTACGTATGGTGTGTAATTGCGTTTCGGCTGAATTTTTCAATTCAATCATTTCACGTTTCTTCTTATCGTCCTCTGCATTCAACTCAGCATCTTTAATCATTTGTTGAATTTCCTGTTCACTTAAGCCTGAACTTGATTTAATAGTGATATGATTTTGTTTACCAGTACCTTTATCTTTAGCATTGATTTTCATAATACCATTTGCATCAATATCAAAGGTTACTTCAATTTGAGGTTGACCGCGGCGTGCTGGTGCAATACCGTCAAGTTTAAACTCGCCTAAAAGTTTGTTATATGTAAACAATTCACGTTCACCTTGTCCGACTTTAATATCAACTGCTGGTTGATTATCTTCTGCTGTACTAAATGTTTGTGAAGCCTTAGTTGGAATAGTGGTATTCTTTTGAATTAGTTTAGTAAATACTCCGCCCATTGTTTCAATACCCAAACTTAATGGAGTAACATCAAGTAACAATACGTCAGTACGATCACCTGCTAATACACTACCTTGAATTGCCGCACCTGCAGCTACCGCCTCATCTGGATTAACATCTTTGCGTGGAGCCTTTCCAAATAGTTGTTCAACAACTTCCTGTACTTTAGGCATACGTGTCATACCACCAACCAAGATAACTTCATCAATATCACTTGCAGTCACACCTGCATCCTTCAATGCAATTTTGCATGGTTCTAAACTACGTGTAATTAATTCGTCTACTAGACTTTCTAACTTAGCACGTGTTAATTTTACATTTAAATGTTTAGGGCCACTTGCATCTGCTGTGATGTATGGTAAATTTACATCTGTTTGTGTGCTTGATGATAATTCAATCTTTGCTTTTTCAGCGGATTCTTTTAATCGTTGCAATGCTAATATATCTTTAGTTAAATCAACACCTGTATCTTTCTTAAATTCTGTGACTAAGAAATCCATAATACGTTGGTCAAAATCCTCACCACCTAAAAATGTATCACCATTAGTTGATAATACTTCAATTTGCTTGTCACCGTCTACATCTGCTAACTCAATGATAGATACGTCAAACGTACCACCACCCAAGTCATATACGGCAACTTTGCGGTCACGTTTATCTTGTTTATCTACACCGTATGCCAATGCTGCCGCAGTTGGTTCATTAATAATACGCAATACTTCTAAGCCAGCGATGCGTCCCGCATCTTTCGTTGCTTGACGTTGACTGTCATTGAAGTAAGCCGGTACAGTAATAACCGCTTGAGTTACTTCATGACCTAAATAGTCCTCTGCTGTCTTTTTCATCTTACGTAAAACTTCAGCACTAATTTGTGGAGGAGATAATTTCTTATCCTGTGCCTCTACCCAAGCATCACCGTTTTCTGTTTCAATGATAGTGAAGGGCATTAGGTCAATATCTTTTTGCACTGCCTCTTCTTTGAACTTACGTCCAATTAATCTTTTTGCCGCATATATTGTATTTTTTGGATTTGTAATTGCTTGACGTTTTGCACTAGCACCAACTAATACCTCATCAGCCGTATAGGCAATAATTGAGGGTGTTGTTCTAGCACCTTCTGAATTTTCAATTACTTTGGGGATTCCGTTTTCAATAACGGCTACACATGAATTTGTTGTACCTAAATCGATACCTATGACTTTGCTCATTTTTTTCTCCTTTAAAAAGCAAGATTTTATTTTAGGGCTACTAACCCTGAGTACAGCCTAAAAGCACTGTATAAATTTATTTATGCCAGGAATTATACCTTCATTAAGAATCCTATCATAAATCCTAAACTAAATGATATACTAAAGGAAATACTCAATATAATTACATAGCCAACATGGCTATCAATCATTCTCTCAAATGAATTTAAACTATTGTAATAGGCATTTTCTTGTTTTACCCGTGCCGCTTCTTGGACTAGCCATTCCCCATATGAAGTTACGGGAGATAACTTATGATTTATCACTTAAACATTTTAGCATCAATTAATATTGCTAGTCCAAGAATTACCCAAGTAATTCCCTGTGCAATATATCCAGCCGATATGTAACTTATACCGCTTAATAGATTTAATGATCCAATCGTATAACCTATTGGTTTACGATAACGACCAAAATATTCAAAAAATTTATTCATATTATATTTCCCATATTGTTTTAATATTGCACCACCGTGCAACTGGTTTTAGCCAAAGAGGCAGTGATAATACTATTAACCAAACTAATTGTATATACTCAGTTCTTGTCCAGTTAAACACAAATACATTTAGTAAACCTATTATAGCATAGACTACTGTAATTGTCAGTAGGTATAATCCACCATCCATTTTAATCTTCATCTTCGTCATCCTCATCTTCTTCCCAACCAAATTCATCTAAGAGGAACTCTTTATATTCAATTGGATCATTATCTTGTGTCAATTCATCTTCATCAAAGTATTGACCATCCCAATCAATAGATCCAGCGAATCCTATACCAGGTTCAAAATATTTTAGATTAAATGTACAATCAGTATTTTCTTCACTCCAAGTTCTAAATGCTGTAATGGGCGGACCCCAAGCAGTATCAAATGACATTGAGATTTCCGTACCATCTTCTGAGACATCAAATTGTACATCACTTACTTCCCATTTAGTTCCCCAAGCATTGATATTTTTATGATACCATTCAGGATCAGTTTGATCCATGGGAACTAAATGATTTAATAATTTATTTACTTCAATAGCATCTGTTAATGCTTTAATTTTCTCAACAGGTCCAGTTAATGTAACCTGATTCATACACCAATTAGGCATTTTCTTCCTCCATTTTAGTTAAGATTTTTCTGGTTTTACTTCTATAAAAACACTATTTATTTTCTTTTTAAAAAACGCATAGTAAGAATTTATATTTTCCGGGATTTCAAATTCAGAAGGAAATTTTCCCTTTTCTGTTAATAAAAAACATTTTTCATAAAAAGACATATAGGGTGATTCAATTTCTTTACTATTAAAATTAGTAAATCCGTTTATATGAAACCAGGGAATATCATTTTTAATCGGTATGACTGGAAGTATATTTTCAAAAATAAACATTTTTGCATTATATGTTGTCATCATATAGATATTTTTTATATCATCAGTAACATGTGGACTATGTTGCAATGCCCATACAGCAATTACATGTGTGCATTTTTTATTTAATTTATATAAATCATCTACTAATATACCGGTAAATTTATCACTTGCTACATAGTCTTTAGCATAGTTAAGCATTCCAGTGTTTATATCAACTCCTATTACCTCACAACCGAATTTATCTATCAACATCTTTGATAGTCGTCCTACACCTACTCCCCAATCTAGAACAATGCTATTTTCATTAAGAAAGTTTTTTTCACGTAATAAATTTTCTATCCAATTAGTTTCAATATCCCATTTATCTTTGGTTTCTGTTTCTCCGTAACCTAATACAATACGTTTAGCATCTTCAAAACTTTTTGGAATAAAAAAATCTTTATTGTATTCAACATCACTTAAAACCATATCAAAAATATTCCTATAACAATTAGGACAAAAGGCTACTGGTGATATTCCAGAATATCCCTTTACACCACCTTCATCAGTAAACTTACATTGACATACATCACATTTGTGGTCAGTGCCTACATGGTTGAAACCTTCAATCATTATTCTACCCTGAAATGTTTTTCTATCCTGTTTACAATAGTGGAACCTGCACCATCATATTCATCGGCAATGTCAATACATTCCCGAACAATCAATTCAGCAAACTTTTCAATATTGAATGTTCTATCAACCATAAACTCTTTATTGTTGTATACTTGATTCCAAGCACCGCATTGTAATGCTAGTTCTTTAACTTTTTCCTTCATTTATTTATCGTCCCTAAATCTGATAAAGCGAGGGAAACGTAAACTGTATGTACCATCACGATTTTGTGTAATCACATCACACATGATTTCAGCAGTACGACCAACTACATCATTAGAATTATTCCAATAGTCATCACGGTCTTCATCACTAAAACCAGATCCAACATTTACTGTAATATGCTTTCCGTCATCCATGCCTTCGCATACTAACGCACCTAAACGTCCTTGATTACGACCTGTACCTTCTTCAATACCGATTACTTCTAAGTCAACTGTAATTGTTGGTTTCCACTTCATCCAGTCTGTACTACGTTTACAAATATAAGGAGCCTCAAGTTCCTTAATCATAATGCCTTCAAAGCCTGCATTAACATTATCTTTAGCATATCTTTCTAATTGATCCTTGCCTGCCGCGGTATCTAAGTCAACTATGATATGTGGTAACAACTCAAGACCGGGCATGTTGTCAATAACCGAGCGCATATCTTCTAAAATTTTAATGCGTTTGCCTAGTTGTTTATTCCAATGACCTTCACGGAAAGCATCAAGTGGTAAAATATCAAATACATTATATACACTATCCTCTGCTTGTACATCGGTTTTACGGCGTGCTTGTCGCATTAGTTCTTGGAAACTATTACCAATTACTTCACCATCCATTACAAAGCCCATACTTAGATTACTTGTTGCAGCTTTGCGTACAAGTTTATTAAAGTTATCACGTACTTGTTCTTCAATGTGACCAAAGTTGTCAAACTGTTTACCATTACGACTAAAGCAAATTGTAGTTATTGTACCATCATCGCTGGGTATAACCATCAACAACATACGAACACCATCTAATTTAGGTTCAAGGCGTTTGATACCTTTCATCTCAGGACGACCTTCACTATTAGTTGCTAGTTGACAACCAAAGATTGGAATCTCGTAATCAGTCTTTTTACAAATTTTATTAACTGTCTTATCACTAATACCTGCTCGTAAGTCTCTACGTAACACAGGTGCTAAGAAT